>JAQGCA010000007.1:0-94561 GCA_034698945.1 Protaphorura quadriocellata | reverse complement strand
GATAATTCAATGTTTCATTTTTGATGTTCACGTTGTGTGAGCTATGATTATTGATGACTATAATAAAATTACATCCAATCCAATCCAAAAAAGGAATTCTAAATGGATATGTAGAACATCAATTCCACTTTCTCTAGCACATTCAAATGTGTATCAACAGGAGTATGCGCTTACAACATACTGTACTGTCAATTTTTTACCGCAGGAAAGGACGGCATGGCATCACCACCGGTGGTAATTTCGACTGGACGATAAAACCAGTAAATCGTGGTTATGTTTACCCTTAAATGTAAGACCACCAGCCTGTACAGTATACACATTCATATATGATCGGAATAGATGTCCGGATAACCAACAGGATTACATAGTATAAGAGAAAAGTTGAGTGGATTTTAAAATGAAAGCCTATCATTAAGATGAACATTAAATGAAAAGGATTGCGGAGGAGAGAGTCATAATGAATCAACATTGATAAATCATGTTGTTGGTCCAAACCAAAGGCATGTGTTATTTTTCCTATCTTCCTAAACAAAAGTAAGTAGAGTTTTGGCTATTGCTTTAGATTACTTTAGTTTATATGCCCTGCCATTTCTTGAGAAAAATAGTAATAGTACACGGTGCGGTGGGTTCATCATACCACGGGTTTATTAATTTTTATTGGAACAATGAACTTGAGAAGTCAATTATATTCACTTTCACACTACATAGTTGTGAAGTATATTAAGGGAGAGCTTATGCAGTCGTTGGAATTAATGTTGTCCGTCGTTAACAGGCACTCTGGCATAATTTATGTGGTTCATAATCTGTGTGCATCTTGTGCGCGTTGTGAAGCCTATGCTCATCATGTTCTTGAGGAAATCCAATGCAGTGGTTAATTCCAAATTAGCAATCCGAAGAAGGCGCAGACGGTTGTCGAATAACCCTAAGTCCA
Source organism: Protaphorura quadriocellata (assembly GCA_034698945.1). NCBI lineage: Eukaryota > Metazoa > Arthropoda > Collembola > Poduromorpha > Onychiuridae > Protaphorura > Protaphorura quadriocellata. The sequence goes on along the minus strand of JAQGCA010000007.1, from coordinate 93,630 downwards.
GTGAGAATTATACTCGCAATAAATTATTGTAAGATTGGAGAGGATGGACGGACGGCACGTAGGGAAGGAACGAAGAAACCGGATCTATGTGATTGTGTGATGTCTGATGGTGGTGATGCAAGTCAAGCATGAAGTCACATATTACTCAACTATCCTAACTAACCCGTCTTTAATTACTTTTAATGCGGAGAAGGAACATGGTAATCATGATTCCACTTCATTCTCAAACTTCATCACAAAGAAAAAGAAAAGAAAGAAAGAACAGACTTCTACCAACTCAGCATGCGTCCACACTCGACTGCACATTATTTTCTAGATTAAATCATCGTTTATACAAATTGATATGCTGTGAATTGTGTTAGCAACATCCTTAAGACTTACGAGCACAATTGTACAATGTGTACAACACAGAGCACAAATAAAATGTCCCGGTGGTGAAATTATTCACTTCAACTCCAAGAGTTCAAGAGTAACAAAATCCTTTACTCTACAAGGTTATAATAATGTGAATGAATGGCTTCAATCCTACATACTTGGACAAACTCCACCATTTCATTCCCTAATAACAGTTTACAAATTCAGAGATAAATATGGTGGAAACCAAATGATATACGAGTACAACTCGCTCAAGGTGATGTGTGCTCTGTACCAGCAATTCAAAGCTAACAATATGGGGTTGTAAATCAGAGTCAAGAGTCAATCCCACTAGTTTAAATGGGAAAAAATCATTTGGGAGAAACGCATCGTTTCATTAAGTCTAATTGTAGAACATTGACCTTAACTCATACGTGCAAAGCGGTAGTGGTATAAAACACCGCGACGTATATTGTTACACTGGAAAAGAAGGAAAAATTATTAGGTCCGCTGTTGGTGTGAATTCTAACTTCGTATTCTTGCCAAGGACTTATAAGATTGGTCTTGAGTTATATGCGTGCTTGATTCTTAGAGTCTAGTTATTAGGTTCAATGACGATTGACCTAATCGTACGGTGCAACAATTGAGCAATTAATTGAAACGTTGGAGATCAGTTACTCAAAATAATACAACAAAAAGAGACCACTCTTCGAGGATCAAGTGACCCCTAGCAACTTTTGTATTGGCGAACCTGGGAAATAGCTCCATTTGACCTCACGAAGTCAGGAAAGGTCACCAGAAGACCTAGAAAAACCCCACTAAACCCATTCCATGTCTGTCAAAGGAATCGAAAGTTGACGATAGATAGGTCTCAAGAACTGCTTCAATAATAAGTAAAGATGGAAGGATAATTTAAATTTTCAAGCCATATTTTTGTGTATGTATTTCTTTACTAAAGTTAATAGTCGTCAAGAAATTACAGCACTGGTATAATCATAAATACAAGTCCATACAAACATAGCAAACTGTGGGCCACACTTAATACTGAGATTTCGTACTTTTCTTCTCCATTTTTACTTGTCTATAAGATACACAGTAAAACATCTGGGAAATACATAAAACGATTGACCTACGAAACTTTGTAGCCAGTTTCGTGGAGCACAGCCAGGTAATAATTATATACGTACGGTAATACGCACACGGAGTGAGTATCATTGAAAATCAACAGAGATTGATTCAACGCTAAATGTGTTAATTGTTTCAATCTTCTCTCGAAGGTATGCATACCATAAGTATAATTACACGAATAAATAAGTAATTAATTAATAATACTTGGAGCGTAATCATGACGGTTTTGTTCAAACGAAGTTTGACTTGTTAAAGTGTGAAGTACAAGTAACCAAGCTTTGTACTTGTTGTACTTGTACACACACACACACATTAGTAGCAGTTACACGCAAAATTTCACCTCTGCTAAACACTAAATCAATATTAAAACGAACTTGGTCGTCTCAACAGTAGGAGCGAAGTATATTGTACTCTAGTGAATAATAATCATTGTACATAGACAATTGTCAACATTCCACGCATTCATCGATATTAATAGTAATACTTGGTAGTTTATAAACAAAAACAATTATGTACTACACACGGCAGGGAAAAGAACTGTTCCTACCCGTAGTCTTACGCATTAAAAATAAAACAAAACAAAACTTATAATACAAATGAGAACTAATAACTTGGAGGAATAACACATTCAACTCAGGAGCGAGTTTTGTAAACACATTTCACAGGTAATGTGAGGGATTTCTTTCTTAAATATTACCCTAAATTGTAGATTAAATCCTAGGAACAACTTTTACTCTTACAATATTAAACCTAGTTTGGAATTTAATATATATTTAATTCTGCCTAACCTTGCAGAACGTAACGGTAGTTCTAGCATGCGTGTGGGGAAATTGAAGAGTGCAAGATTAGACAAGGAGCGAACGTGAGGGTCAAGTGGAAGTAAAATTATCAAATTATCGAATCGAGCCATTTTTACGATTTGAGTAGGAAATACATCATCTGGGTATTTGGAATCATCTGTTGCGAATTACGACCATCACTTAAGAGTGCGGATTTTGGAGTACGTTATTTTGTACATTGGAAAGACGATTAGTATCGTAACTTATTGAAGAAATCATAATGTTTGAGGGCTACTTTCTCCAGTGACGGCAAAAGTTTAACTTAGTCGAGGGTAGATGGCAGGTGAACATGAGTTCCTGAAAACTGCAGCCTAATAGTTGCATTCCAGCTTACGGAATACCAGGTCTGAACAAATTGTATGACCAACATCCGTAGATGCTCGATTATTTGGTTAGCACATTCATTAACAGTTCTGGGAATTTCATCGAAACTATACTTCGTGAAGCGGGTTGCTCTGATAGATGTACAGATTTTCAAACTTTTCTATGCCAGGAAGTTAACGTGGCAGATATAATTTCTAATACTGCACAGAATAATTTTTAGTGATTTGTTTTAACATTCAGGGCAGACGAGTCGGGAATAATATTGTTTCACCATTAAATATTGTCAGACTGTATATAACGAGATTAAGAGTAAGGGAGTTTAGAGCGTTATGGAATCGACTTTTATGAAGTTATCACAGAAATGAACTATACGAGCTTAAATACAGTTTCCAATTTTGTGTCTCCCTGAGCGGTAAAACATTTTTATTTTCAAAACAATTACCTCTCGGGTTTACTTTCAATGATCGTAATCCGTTTCTAAAACTTTTGGGCATCTTAGTTGTGCCGAAACAACTGTGCTTCCTCATTGTTAAACATCAAGTCTGGTAACAAAACAAATTGGGTTCGTGCCAAAGTTGAAATATCCGAAAGTAATATTCAATGAGACTGAGGGATACAGTAAATATTTTGATAAAATTCTCAACAGGACGAACTTCTGGGTTTCCATGATTAATAGATATAAACTGTGCTTCAGTCAAAATGACAGCCTAATACATAAATAAGTAGTGGGTACGGTTTTCTACTGATTACTGACATACCACTCTCGGACAATTTTACAAAAAATAAATGGAAATTGAGTTTTCACCGTATGATGAGTTAGCGATATAATATAAACAATTCCAAATACTCCATGCCTTATAAGTCAAATGTTGGAAACGGGAACTATGGATATGTGCAAGAAGGATAAACAAGGTCTTCGGGTAGCCAGGAGAGCTACAACGGAGTAAACAACCAAAATAACAACTTTTCTCTAGCCTGGTCCCGCATCCTATGCTAATGTACTACTTCAGGAAACCTGGTTTCGGGACCAGTGTTACGAGATAGGGAATTTAATAAAAAGTTGAACTAAAATCAAAAAATATTTCTGCCTTTAATTCAATAATGAATTTTACTATTCCCTTCAGTTTTTTCTTGGGAATCAGAATATAGAAACGGAAATGAGATTGGATTTGGTCTAAGCAATGAAAATTTGATAAAAATGGATACAGTTTTGAGGAAAATGGCTTGGAATTTTGCGGTTACTATGCCACCCTTACGTGGGGAGGTGGGGATTAAATTTTCATTGTTTTGCTCGTTGTAGCTCTCCTGAATACCTGAAAGCTGGTTAACCCTCCTCAAACAAACAATACTAAATAAAGCTGCTGTGGATATTTCGGAACCGGATTGAGAGAACTCGTATCTTTTCACAAAACCTTAGGGCACGAAATACTGAATTTGACAGGAATTAATATTTAATTGAATTGACATTGTCTGATTGAGGTGAAAGGAAATGGGTTTGAATTAACGGGAAAAATCAGGTTTACGTTTCTAATCGTAAGTAGTAAGTAGGGTAGGCAGGCCTAATTATTCCAACTGGGCTAATTATTCCAACTTTTTGTAAAATCTATTGCGCGCGCTAAGCGAAAGTCATAAAAACATAAAAAAAATGGAAAGGGCCGGGAAAACCCACGTGTATCGCCGGCAAATACACTCCCGACAGTTCTTCAACTCATCAAAATTACACAAAATCAAAACAAAATTATCTGCAATTTTGGGTGAGCGCTCACTTCCGGTCAACGATTTCGTCACTTCCGGAGCTAAGGAATTCTGAAAATTCTGTACCAGGTAGCGACACATCCATTTTTTTCCTGATTTCTACTATTCTTCGTAAAACTTGAAACCAACTTACTTTATGTCATCAGATTTTAACTATTTGCATAATTTTGATAAATAGAAAAAACGGGCTAATTATTCCAACGACATGTGGGCTAATTTTTCCAAATCTGTCACGTGTTAAAGCCAGAATTAGCATAAGTTTGAGCAGGAAACTCAAATAAATTCTCAAGAACCGTGCTAATTTTTCCAAGCGTGTATTTTAGTTACCCCGATTTTCCCTGAAAGAAGCGGGCTAATTATTCCACAGTGTATTTTAGTTATCGCGATTTTTTCCTGAAATAAGCGGGCTAATTCTGGTTGGAAAAATTAGCTCAAATGCTGTTGGCAAAATTAGCCCGATCACTCGGTTGGTATGGAATAATTAGCCCGGGGGTGAAAAAATTAGCACAAATCTTCATGTTTTTACCTCGTTCCCATGGTTACGTAAAATAATTGTTTTACTGAGCTTACGGGAGGTTACAAATTTCAATTTTTGGAGAAGATCGCATACTTGACGAGTCCAAATCGATATTTTTATATAATACCCTGTGAATCGCCCAGACACAAAAGCTGGAATAATTAGCCCAGCCTACCCTAAACATTCCGTTACCCGTTTAATGATTCCTTTTTTACTATAAATTATGTTTAGTTGTGTATAAATCTAATCGGCGCTTTTCTATGCAAACTTCATTTCCCTCCCTAACATGATAACAAACACAGACGAGGGTTGATATTCCACTTGCCCTAATTAAATTGACTTACTTACAACTGTCTACAAGACTACGGAGATTTCTAGAATTCTACAATTTGGATGTCAACAACAATGATGATTAGTAGAACCAAGATAACTTGACAACTCTTTCCCTATTAGGGAAAGTGTCAAATTATCTTGAGTCGAACTAGAACACTACAGTACATGCAGGTTCTACTCTACAATAATAATAAATGCCTGAAGACTACAACCAACGTACATTCGTCAGTTTTGGTGAGAATTTCGTAGAAGAGTAGAAGAGATGGCGTTGAAAGTGATTACCTATCACTCCCATCCCCTTTCGTACTACCATTTGTAGAGGGAGCTGGAGCAGACGTTTGCTGCTGTAATGATTTGGCATTTTCAGATAAGATGATTCCATTATCGGCATTACTCAATTGTTGTTGTTGTAAGTGTTGCGGAGGGGTTTGTAAATGTGAGGAGTGGTGGAGGTGTAGGGAGTGCTGTTGTTGTGAGTGATGATGTTGATGGTGATGGTGGTGTTGTGGAGACTCTGAGTCCTCTTGTGTGTCCTCTATTTTTTTTCTAAATCTCCGTTCCTTCTTCCAACGTTTTTCGTAGTATACTGTGAGAGAGAAAAAGGTAATAAGTAAAAAGGTAAATACCACGTTTAATAAGAAATGACATATTCGTTATATAGTCAAACACCCTGAATATTTTCATGGAGAAAGGGGTTGACTTTCGATTTGGTCTAGGAAACGGATCCCTGGTAGTAGGAAAATGCAGAAGTAGCCCTCCATGCCATCATTATCTGTCCGAGAGATCGAGCCCTCACCATAGCGAGGTAGTTCGGGGTAGAGTTAGTTAATTGCTTTTATAAGGGCAGGAATTTCAGAATGGACTGTCCATACTAGAATGGACTGATTTAGAGAGTAAAATTGAAGAGTGAAAGTATAAAAGCAGAGACATTCAGGGGACCAGTCGAGTCGTCAGGGAAAGACTTTTCACTGTCTCTCTTTTTCTTTCTTTCTCTTTGCTTTCCTTTGCTTCCTCTTTTCTTTTCTTCCAGAACCGCAGAATTCTCCCCTATTATTTCCGCTCCGCCCGACGTTCATTGGTGCATTGAAATGGGACTCAATTCATTCACTCAACTCTACATCAGATCTTTCGTCGGAATAAAAGGAAAAGCCACAAGTGGGTTTTTGGAAGGAGAAAAGACGGAGAAACGGAGAAAGAGAAATAGGAACAAGTTGAGTCCCCAGAGAGATAAAGAAGATGACTTACTTCTCAAATTCCGTTCCTCAACCAGTTGCTTCTCCAACTGCTCTCTTAATTCCCTCTCCCTCATTATTTCCATTTTGAAGTCAGCTGAAAATGAAATGTAAACCACTGGCGTGAGTACGACCATCATCATATTGTACACATGAAATGCATTCCTACGCAATATAATCTAACCAACTTGTGTCTACATCATATGTATGTATATCCTTCTAAAACCACAGACCATCATGCAAACAAACACCATGTTTTCCCCCGATTCCATGAGTCCACAATATAACATTAGCATTATTACTGTCCTTTCTGAATCTCTACCTCATTAATTCTCATTATATTCCAGGGGAATCTTCATAGACCCACTATTTCCCTTGCCTTACAACCATTACTTAAATTCTCTCATTCCTCTCTTCGGCTTAAGTTCATTATTTTATGGCTACCTTAAACTATTGTCCATAAATATAATGTCATCTCACTAAAAACTGTAATCCAATACGTATGCATTATGTGCTACGCAGGTAGTACAGAGTCTTGTAAACTGAAGGGATTCATCAAATTACTAATAAGTTGCTCATTGTAAGAAAATTATAGAAGATGATTCGTAGTCTGGACATATGAAGACGTTGCTTCCGTTTATTTATTGCACGTCCAGTTAATGATATATGAAATATATTATCAACTAGATTGAATATCAAAGATATGGAAGGAACAAAATACAGCTACGTAGAATGTAAACGAAGCACAATTGTGTTATCTCATATTCTAACCTCTTTCTAAACTGACACGTCTTTCTTGCTGTTTGGCGTTGTCTGCTGCTACTTTTAGTAAACCTTGAATATTCCTTAAGAGATTTTCCGTGGAGGAGATTGCAGCTTCAGCCGCAGCGACTTCCCCATAGTGGCTAGATTGACTGTCATGGTGTGGTTGAAGAGTATTTCCTTCAGAAGGACTCTTTCTATCGTCAACTTCAACGGATGACTTGGATCGCCCACCTTCACCAGTCAATCAAAACAGACAAATAAAATTAAACAGGTGCTGGCTGCCTTGAAGATGGGATGGCAAGTAATATTTCCTAATATTAAACATATACTGCCACTCCACATTGCCAAAAGTAAATCAACTAACTGTACATTCGGAAACTATAAACGCAAAATTTTCTTGAATATGTATAACGAAACTCAGCAGGAGTAGAGGAGAATCGGAGAAGAAAAAAGCATTTCTCATAGAATAATTAACTATTTAAATGAATGCTTTTAGATTTGGGGCTTGGAAATGCCGAGCCTGACTAAGCAAAGCCAAGAAAAGATAAGGAAATGAGAACGGTTAATTTCGGCAGACCTGAAGGGTACTTTCTGGCATTCCGCTCATCATTGTCACTGTAGTCTTCCTCATCATCACCCCCATTCTCCTCACTGTCGGAAACAGTTTCCGTTGTATTCTTCGACAAGTTCAACACTGGACTCGTTCCATCAAGATTCCCTGTGGATACAAAAGACAAAATGAAAACATCTTCGAGAAAAAAATCGGCTATTACAGATGACCACACTTAATTGTTCTTTCCTTTTTTCTTTGTCTCTCGTGTTTTCGAAGTAAACAATTGTCGTGTGGAAGTCATTCTCGAAATCAACTCTTCACACTTTTTCATTGTAGATCACAACAATGAACCGGTGATTCTATTATTCAAGAAGATTTCACGTTAAGTGGATTGCTGTTACAGGAGTGACCGTAACTTGTTATTATCGAAAATAAATAATTAATTTCACTCTGGGGGAAAGGCAGTACGTATTGTCATAAGATCTTGATGTTACCCCCCAATGTTTAATTCCGATTTGATTTTGCGATGCCTCCCGTGTAATTTAAATTCAAAATCCTATACTACAGGGGTGGCCAGATGTTTTTGAGCAGTTTTCGTGCGCCTATATCTCGCTCAGTTTGAATGAGAGAATTTTGAAAAAAATATGACCATGTCCTTGGACGAGTTGGGACAAGTGATAATTCTTAGATTTCTGCATTCAGTCATGGCGGTTAAAATGGCCGCGGAAGTTGAAACACTAGTGAGCACTTTTTCCAGAGAAGGTCTTTGATTTTGATTTGATTTGATTCTTTATTAGTGTGATAATCCAAAGCATTCAAACATACAAGTATTCAAATTGATTGTCTTAACATGGAAACACATTCTTAACTATATCTTAACAATTATCGGATGATCATAGAAAGGTTAAAAGGTCACGGAATTAAATTATTTTTCGGTGGAGGGTCAAACATTGTCAAATGTATCGGAAACCGTAGAAATCACCAAATTTGGGGACTTTCTTCACCAAAGTTTCAGCGTCCCCGTAAATACAGGAAAAAAAACTCTTTATTCGAAAGATTGACATTTTAGTTGATAAGTTGTACCTTCCGTCTCAAAATAAAATTTCAGGTCGTCCGAAAGTGTCACGAAGGAGGATCTGGGTACAGAAATTATGAAGAAGACCGAAGGTCCTGCCCAAAAGCCGATACACGTCAAAAATCGCAAAACAAACTGCATGAAGCTCCACGAGGCTCACTTGGCGGGGAAAATGGCGGGATGCTTGGCCACCCTTGGTTTAGCTCGGTTCTACCTGAAGAATTCAAGACGCTCCTGTCGAATTTATTATCGCAAACCAGATAAAAAAGCCTTTATCTATCTTTATCTAAATCTGACTCCGAATATAGCATTGAGAAACCTGATAAGTTCTGTGAAAAGTTTATGGTGATCGGAGCTTTGACCCCACTAGGGGTTACCCTACTAATCAGAGTTCCCCAAAATGTGAAAATAAACTCAGAGTATTTCATTTCTAAAATTATGAAAACGGTTTTGGAAGAATCCGTCGCTGCGTTGTACCCTAATGTGACCCATAACGTTTTCGTTCATCATGACAAGGCGTCTTTCCATACCTCAAAGAAAGCGGAGCCCTCCGAAGCTGATTTACAATTTAGACTAGGAATTTAAATTATTCCTAGCACTGAAATCCCTGTTAACCCCCGGATACAAGTCCAACGGACTTTTTCGCATTCGGACTTTTGAAACAATGGCCCTGGAAAAGATGGGTGACGACTCTGGGCGGCTTTACTGTTTCACTTCCACGGCCACTCTGGTCAGCAAGAATGAATGCAAAAAATCTGTCAAAATTATCACTTATTCCGACTTGTGCAAGGTCATATTTATTTTCAAAATTTTTTCACTCAAACTGCACGATATAGGCGTACGCAAACTGTCCAAAAACATCAGACAACCCTTGTACTCCGGCAATCTTAACTATATTTTTGAATACTGAAAAAATGGGTAAAAACATTTGGAACTAAAATTGAACTGAAACTAAAAGTTTCATTAAATACTTTTATAAATGGCCTCATCATTGATAATCTCAATGCCTGGAGAACAGAGTTTTATTTACAGTTAGGATTAACAACCCATTTCATCAGTAATTTCTTTAAAGTGTATTTCGGAACGATTGAATGAAAGGTAAAGACCAAGAATTCAAAAGTGGATGCGTCATCCAGAGACAGACAACGTATGGGTGGCGGATAAGGAGTAAATGTTCTGGATATATTTGAATGAATTTGAGCCATCGTCGTGTGGTCTTGACTGCCTTTAAGAGAAGTTATTGGAAATGCGAATTTAGGTAAGATAAAGGGAGTGAAAAGCAAGTTCACATGTCATATTCGGTTGCTTTTGCGTCGCATGATTGATGATGGGTGATGGAGTCATGGCAGTGGGACTGGCGGCAGTGTGGAATCAAATTTCCCTCAGAACTTTATCTCTTTCTTTCCATTTTGAATTGAATGCTCGGTTTGAGGTTCTCAAGTTATTCCGTCTAACTCAATACAGCTATCAGTTTCCTAACGTACACTCTAGAAATGTATAAGTTGCGATTCCAATCAATAGTAGAATCAATTCTCTCGCTGCCTAATGTAATCATGTATACCTCCAGATAAGTGACATCAAAGCAAGTCAGCAAATGTTTCAAACCTTTATAAAGTTCTGGCCTTAACCAAAAGTATGTCGTCGGCCCTGAGTACTATTAGTCCTGGACTAGTGTGGTTTGGTTTTGGATCACTATTACTCTAGGGAAGGTCCAGCAGTATTATTACTCCAGGCGGACAGCTACGACTACTATTAGCTCGCCTAGTTCACTAGTATAATGGGCTGTCAGTAATAAAATGCCATCCGTCCCAACAACCATGTTCTAATCTGTAATTTTATGTAAGAACTTATAAGGTCGTTTAATCTCAGATTTGTTTTTGTTTTATGTCGTACAAACAGGCACAAGGTTTGTCTGTTTGTAGCAATGTTATCACAATGTCTAACCTCTCACCAATACTCATGCAATCATGGCCTAGACTCAAAATAATATTACTGACTCGTGGACTAGGCTTGAACTTATAGTAGATGTAGTCGTAGGCCAGGGGTAATAATACTGCTGGACCATTCCGAGAATAATTCCAATTCCAGACTAAACCACATTAGTCCGGGACTGATAGTACTCAGGGCCTACCGCTTACGACATAAGTAATTCTGGTAATGTGGAATATGCACCAGCTCAAATAGTAATAGAAATGAATATATCATGCTCTACTGTAGTAGGGTATTAAAAATGCACTTTGGTCAAGGGGATGTAGTTGAAATACTCGTAAATATGTAAATCGCTGTAAGATTGAAGCGAAATTCATCCCGTCCGTTCAACACTCATAATGTAAGTGGACTCTGACAGTGGTAAGTGTAAATGTAAAACAGACAAAGTGTATCACTCAAATCAACCGTAAAACGGTTCAAATGCCCTTGAAACGCTGAGAAAGGGACAGAAAGAGACCAACTCAAGATTCGGTTGATAGGACTGTGAAACCAAATTGGGAATTGTGTGTGACTGGAGCTATAGATCCGTGTTATGATCCGTGCATGATTTTCACCAAATCACACAAACCGAATGAAAACATTCCGTGAGTTCAGAAGGAATGAGAAGTCTGATGAGTAAATAGAATGTGGTACGGAAAAAGTTTAGAAGGTGAGAAGAGAATTGATTTAAGGAGATGAGTTTTGAGACTCACCGTTTCGAATGAAGACTCCTTCGCCACTTCCTGCTTCATTGGCGTGAGACGACTTCTCAGAATCGCTGCAGTCTTCGTGGTAACGACTGAAAAAAATTCACACATAAATAACATTACACATACATTATATATGTACTACATCAGTTTACACCAAAACGAAATACATTATGCCCTAATTTGTTCGTTTTCATGCGCTCTTTGTGTGTAAACAAAGGAACCTAGCGGACGAGGCATATTTATTAGCACAATTATTTCTCAAAATCATTTCTATGTAAAATTCGAATGAAAATTGAGCTTGTCTCAGATTTTTGGAATGTATAAAGTTAGCACACCGTGTACGCGTAAATTACACATTACATTTCTCTTGATCAATCAATGGACTTTAATGACTTAAACTGAATAAAAAAACCAAACCAAATGTATAGGCTGATAGAAATGTCCAAAAACTTGGGACAACACAGTAGGTGACCACCATATTTCACTAGGACATTCATTGGTTATGCTCGTTACAGATGGAATATTTTTCTCACTCTATTAAACATAAGCTGCGACAACTTGTTCTGTGTTGAATTCATGTAATCCCAGATGCCCAGTAACTTGATTAGCGAGTAGAGTATGAGAAAAACAAACATTATTTCCATTAGACTGAGTAAGTCAAGGAGGGAATCTGTTGGAAGTGACAAATCACAGGAAGGAATGAGACAGATTGTTTATGTGTTGAATGGAGGGGAGAACAATGATATCATCGAAAAGTTCGAATGTGAAAAAGAGTAGATAGAAAGAGAAAAGAGATGGGAAAACAGATGGAATGAACTAGACCGCAGTAGTAGTACATAGAACCAGAAAAGCGGAGGGAAACTGTACTCTAAGTTGACTAGTAAAAGTATGTCTAGGTTGACGAATGGATGATTGGTTGAAAGGGTTAAGACTTATGGCTGGAATTGAGCTTTGAAACTAATACCAATCTTGTTATTAAGTTTAGTTCATATGAATGAATATGAACGTGATGTGATGTGAAGGTATATTAAAGGGTGAATGTCATGTACTTCAAAACTCGGTGAAATCGAATGATTCTGGAATGAGGAAGGAGAAAAGATTTAGTGAAAAATAGAAAGGGGGATAGAACCGCACACTCCAAGGCACTCTCCAAGTCCAACTTACTAAACTAAACCATAATCTTAAAAATCTCACCGAGTACCAACTTTCTCTCTTCTTTTTTTGACAAGTCAGCTTTAACGCGTGATACTTCCTCACTCTCAAATCGGATAAGATAGGAAGCGGGGCAAGAAATATTTAAAAAAAAAATCAAATCGATTTCTAAGGGAGGAGAAATAATATGGAATTACTGGGAAAGCTCCTCTTCTCCTTATTTCAACATACTCTGAACCGCCGCATACTTTCTTTCCTTCTAACCCATCCACTATTCATTCTATGCTCAATTTATTTATCCAGCCAAAGAGGTATGTGCGTACGTACGTTGGCAATTTCTGTTCGATCCATTTATGTATACCCACCTTATGTATGTGTGTATTAAGTAGGATCATATATGTGCTCTGGATGCATGCATACTTTTTTATGAATAACCGAGTCAGATTCTTCCTTTTTTGGCTCTGTTCGGTTAGTTGTATGCATGGCATGCATATGGATGGATAGATATGAGATGTATGAGCATAACACGGATTCAATTCAGAAAAGACTCAATTCTGTTTTATGCCTCTACCCTGTATTTGTACTCCTTCTTTTGTCACGCTGTGTACTTTTTTGATTTTTCACCCTCCCTCTCTCTTTCTCTTTTTCGGTCTCTTTCACTCCAACCCACTGTTTTCATTATTGCACTCCATATCAAAATATTGAATTTCAATTCACTTTCAAACAAAATGTCTTTTGTATGATTCATTTTTGATAGACTCAATGTTTGAATTGATGATAGAATAATGCCTTCTGTCTACCTACCCCTTCCGTTCCATATCCCTTGTCTACTTTTACTGCCCTGAATTTTCGTTGGATGCGTTTTTAGAGTAAAATTCTCTCGAGCTGTTTGCCAAGGATAGAAGGAGCGACAATCACATGTGTGTTACTTATTTTCTACGCATTTCACTTCCTTTCACATTGATATCTATCAAAAGCAACGATAAGTTTCAAGTTTCAATTTTTTTTCTGGTAACTTTTTTCAGGGTGAAATGACAGAATGGCTAACCATTTCCCTGCTCCTCCGGGTTAATATTATCAGTCGAGGGATTGATTTTCTTTCGCATATCCGATTTTCTCAAATGGCTGGAATTCTTCTTCTTACCCATTTCCCAATTCCTCTCACTATCAATCCATCACCTTTTCATCCAGTTCTCATAACTCAAGTGTAGTGTGTGTGAGCAAGCTAAGCTGCCCAGAACTTTCTCCTTTACTTTTTCCAACTCTCACCAATATTATAATCAATACTTTCTCCTTTCCCGACATTCATGTACTCATTCCGCTTCCATATGCACAGCAACCAACCTCACCCGATCCTTTTAAAAAACGAAACCCGTCTTTCGAAGGATTTGGTTCCCAGAGGGAATCTTGAACTTATAATTTGACACTTAGAATGAAGTGCCTACGCTATGTAAAAGTTGTCTAAGCTGGTAGAGGCTGCAGAGGATTTTTAATTATCAGTCTAACCGTCAACTGTGTTTGTACTTGTACAGTCGAGAGCAGAGTACTATTTCACCCTTGTTAACATTGTATTCTTCAGACATATTCAATCCAGAGCGCACTACCTTGTTCAAATGTAAATTTATTTAGTGGGAGTGTCAGAAGGCAGTCCTTATGTGTTTAGTAGTAGACCCAAATTCTGCATTGTCCTTTCGATAAGTCGTGTGAATTTTGTCCATGAATAAATCATTTACCACATACAGTATCTTCCAAAAAGCCCTCTCTCCTTTAATCCGCCATAAATTTTGTTTAGTGCCGAAAGTTTTGGAACCCAATGCAGGTTTCAAAAGCAATGACAATAAACAACCATGTAACTCGTGAAAATGGAAAGAGACTATGTGTTTCTGAGATAAGGTTATTGTGGCGAGGAATCTGACGGGTGCCAGACAGTTATACTTACATTTTGATCGTGTAACCGTCAACTCCATTTTCCGTAACAAACAAGAACACTTTTTTTTTACAAAAACATTTCTTGGAACTCAAATCTACGAAAGGCTCGCCAATCGAACGGGCAGAAATATGGTCAGTCCACTGAATATAGTTTGCCCTTATTGCATCACTATGATGGAAGGTTCGATCCCTTGTGCAGACAATGTTCGAACATGCTTTACAAAAAATATCTTTGAATAAGTGTTGTTTAGTGACGGTATATGTTGAACACGTTTTATCTTGTAATTAATTCAAATTGATTTTTATTCTTCTATTCGTTGGGAAGGTCATACACACAAACCCAATATTATCTTGAAAATGGAATTGGATTCTTCACGATTTCATGAACTTGACGGTTCGTCCTTGCTAATCCTTCAGATTGCATAACAACCTCGGTCTCATGAGCCACTGGAAATCCAACTTCCATAAATGATCGATAAGAAATTCCTAATTAACCTTCCTGTCCAGTACTGAAAAGTGAATGATTTCCTCATACGTCCGAACATCTCTTTAAATGTAATTTTTGGTTAAGTAATATTTGTCACAATTATTGTAAAACTCGACGATTGTACTCGTCAGTTCTTATTTATCCATTCTGGTTTATTCCGAGTCTCATATTTACCCACGTAATTTCGCCCGGCCACAATTAAATCCATCACACCAACACAATACAAGTGTATTTTGTAATATGTAATGTTAGTGTAAAAACTTTCCCTTGATGTCCTTTGCTAAAATCTAAAGTTTATTTATGTATTTTAAGTACTCTTATGTGACTGGTTTAATGAACTTTTAAAGTAATAACTAAGTTATAAAAGAATGAGTTTGCCAAATGTACGGATTTAGTATGATCCACTAGCCATCTAATGTTTAGTCGGGACTTATTCTTTAGTTCAGGAAGTAAACGCGAGCAAGTGAAAGAGCCGAGATGCCGAGAAGGAAAGAAAATGACATTCTGAACGACTATTAATTTATACATGACCTTTCCGTATTAGAAAGAAAGTGTTACTTGAGTCTGAAAGCACAGACTTAATGAGGAGGAGGACGAGTTTTAATTATCTTCACTGGATTATATTGAACTGAAGAGACACTATCAAAAACAAATATCCCTGCACAATATTTGAGATTACGATCTAAGTTATTGTTTCTAAGAAAGTCTCGGCGCATATTAATTGAGTTAAAGAAGGCGCGGCGGTAGAGTGAATTTACCCCTTCACAGTAATAACACAACACTAACTCTTGACGTGTGATTAAAACATGTAATAACTAAATGCTACTCAAATAGGAACTAAATAAGATTAAACTATCATTAATTTTGTAATTTTCCCTGATGTTGAGAGGAGCTATCTCCGGAAAGCTTGGAAATTACAGAATTTTTGCTGTATTACCAATACGCCATCAACTCATTCCGCTAAATTATTTGTTCAAAAAAAAAATTAAACTATTTATTTCTCTATCGTATTAATATTAAGATTACCTTTCAAACTGCTTTACAAAGTCTTCATATGCTGTTCTGCAAGTTTCCCATGTTGCGTTCCTACAACATTTCAATTAAAATTCGATTAAAACTTAGTCTTACAATAATCTCACTCTCCTGCTTCCCATTTCAATCGGAGTCGAGGACACGGAATCAAGGAGTCATCCGGCATTAAATTTAAAACCAACCTTTCTTTCAGCATTTATATATGTTGAAACTCCAACCTTTGTTCTAATCTCTCTCTTTAGTGCCAGACTGCATTTATGTATCCAATAAACCCGTGTTTGTAATGTAAAAAAAAATCCATTGAGTTAAAGTTTTCAAAAACACTTACATCAAAATTTCTATTGGATTGGGTGTTTACTAACTCGTAAGAAATAAATACCGCGTGACTCATTACGACTCCAAAGACTTCACAGTCCAGACGGTAGTACGATATGAATTTTGTATAGACCATTACGTAGAATCGAAGGGCGAGTGCGAAGAAGTAAGGGTAAAATGTCCCTATGCAGTATTCTTTTTGCATATGGGACTTCGACGATTTGACCTACATTCACGGAGATCTCCCATATCATGCGTATAAACTTGAGTCTGTACTTGCTTATGACTTCCGGGCCACTAACATGGGTTTCTAACGTAGATTTACTAAAGAAAAAGGAACTCCCAAAGCACTCTTGTGTGATATTTGCATGCACGCACACGGTGCACGTATTTAGGAAAGTACGCATTTGTTAAAACGTATTCATAATCAGGGATTAGAATACGGATTATTAGCTTGATATTAAATTATAATCGGCATTCTCGCCGGTTAGAATTAATTCTCATTTATTGCACCTCAGATAAATATCCCGTGAATGCATATCAAATATTCAAAAACTTTCAACTCATTGTCGGCTCAGCCCAATTCCAATTTCATGGTTAAAGTGACGACTCGACGCCGTGCCAGTCAACTCTAGTAGTCATGAATTGTAATTGTAATCTAGAGTGGTGTAAATTGAAGACATGCTCCTTGTGAGCCCAACTGACGCTTATCAAAGGTACAACTTCATGACTTCAACGGTTATTGTAGTACGCACCCACTAATTTATTTGGTCAAGAAGTTCTATATCACATTCAATTCTCGTGTCCATGTTCGAAAGGTGAAGATGATGGAAATCAATTAGAGAGAGATAATATGAAACTATAAAAGCAGATTTATTGTTTTATCACTTTTCATGTAAAACGCATATCTTCTCAAAAATCAGAACCAACCATAAAATGTCCTGAGCACCAGACTGACTGATTTGAGGTACTCACAATTTTTAATGCCTACCGGTTAGTCACTATCACCTCAGACATGATATTCTACTAAAACCACCACAACAGTGCCAATAAAAGCTAGTAATGAGGAATGCTTGAACTGCCGACGAAACTTTCCCTTTCATAAACAGAATACGTTGGATGGACAGGTCTGAACGTTTTAACATGATCCCAGTTTTACATGAAAAGTGATATTCATGACAGAAACGATACCTTGCTGCAACGGCGTCCAATTGAATTGGTGCGGAGCGACAATCCCTGGGATGACCAGGTGGCAAGGGAAGACCTGAAGGTGAGAAAAGTGCGGCATGGGCTGCAACAGCGGCGGCCGCCGCAGCACTTTGACCTGCCAAGGGGAGAAGATGATGCATCGGGCCGATTTGGGTTGGTGGGTGATTGTAGCCATTGGCTAAGAGTGGTGACTTCTCCAGTCTCATCACATCTGGCCAAACAAACAAACATAACTTTATATAGGCAAATTCATTATAAATGTTAATTATTTCTCTCCACATCTGACGATGTACACGAGTCAAATCCAAACACGGCCATGTACATCCCAAAAGCACCTTAGGCAACTTCATGAAAGAATTAAAAAGAAAGGAAAGGGTTTCAGTTGAGATGAAGTCATTTAAATTGGATAGGACGGTCCACCAACAGCACCACCACCAGGATTTATATTTACATTTACATTGTTTAAATTCAATTACTCCAAACACTTGCTTGGTGTGGTTTCCAATTTATATGTAATATTATTATATATAATATGACTGTATGTAAGTATGCATATTAGACCGGAACAAAAGTAGACTACCTGATTTGTTTGTTCGCTTGCTCAACTGTACAAAGAGTTTATTGGAATTCTTTCTAGTAAATGATTCCCTATTGTATTACACTGCACGATTCGTAAAGAAAATGAAATGGAAATTACCATGTAGTACATGTTCAGAACAACGACGGGCGGAGGCGGTCATAAGAAATCGTGGCTTCCTTTCCTTCCTCACCCCCTCCCCCCGTCCCATCTCTGAGTTCTAATCCACAAAATACCCAAATCCACAGGGTCCTGGAAGAATACAATGTAAGGAAAAGAAAGAAAGAAAGACAGGAAACTTATTTTCTTTGTAAAAATGAAACATAAATTTAATGTGTAGTAGTAAAGGCAGTAGAAGTAATTCGTGTAGCTTGGATATAACATGGCTTAAAAAAAACTCCAAAGGTCATCCCTCTTAGGAATAATTTGTTTTTAACAGCTGAGGAATCAGATTCAAAGATTGAGAGAAGCGGATGGGGTTTGGTCAGCACGACTTACTCAACTCTCAGATGGACGGACCGACGAAGCCACAAATTGAGTTTGCAGAGTTCATCTCTTGACGACCTTAATATGACCAAAGAGTTCACGGACTACTAAAGCCGAACTCTATTATCTGTGTCGTGGAATGTTATGCGATGTAATGTAATCCAAACCCCATCAACATGATACAATTTACAGTAAAGAAACATATCTAAGACTAGGAAATGTCCACTTACACACACACATTATTTCTTTTGATCGGACTCGTATAAAAAAATTGAACTAGAAATCTGTTAAAATGGAAAAAAAGTAAATGTGAAAACCAAGTGAAATGTGACGAAGTACATAAATAGATAGTCGTCCTGGAGGATACTAGTGGAATCCTTTTGGACTTGCACATTGGGACAGATTTGTCACACACGATTTAGCCAGACCAATACTCGTAGTCGTAACCGCTATGGTTTTGCCAAGAAAGATGCCTAATACGAATCCTTGGATAGTTGTCGTAAGATTGCCTTGTTCTCCGGTTCAGTGAGCAATCACGGACTATTCGGATGAGATTCGTATCAAAGAGTTTAGTTTCGAGTGGATATTGCATATGTATTATGGATGAAAATGGTTTGCAGAAAACAGAAGGGGGAGACCTGCAGAGAGAAATGGTCCATGGACATAAATCGTTCCGTCGGTCGTGATATGAACCAATTGAGGTGGGGAATGGAAAGGTACACACGGAGATGAATGAGGTTTAGAGTCATAAAGCATACCGCAGGAATCCGTTTTATTAGCATTTTGACACCGAGGATTCTACCGAAGGAAGATACCAGAGGGGGGTTCGGGGGTGGGGAGCCTAGAGTTCTTTCAAATTGCCCATACTTCTTTCAAATCAGAGTAGCTAGTAGCCAAGTTTCTCTCAAAAAAAGTTTGTTTTCTCACACAAAGTTGTAAATACATTATACAAAATGTTATGTTGGTCCAAAGATTGCTTTGTGTTTGTTTCTCTCTGATTCTTGAGTTTTGTACTGTACTGCTGTACTGCCGAGGAAAGAAGTAAGTGGGAGCAGGAGCAGGCAGAGGAGAGCGCGGAAAACGAAATGGTAACAAATAGTCCTAATTTCGGGAATCAGCAGGGATCCCGGCGCCGTCCCATCGTTACTATCTCAGACAATAACCATAGCCATCTCAACCTACCACATTTCTAAGTACTTTTTATGCGTGTCCGTGCCCGGTCACAACACCGGGAACTCCTTGTAGGATTTTAAGGAAGAGAGCAGTACGTGAGAAGAAGCAACTCATATTGTTTTTTATTCTTTTGCCCCCACAACTCAGGTGAATAAATACAAAAATTCCGCATTTGTTTGATCTCCGTCCGACGAATAGAATAGGATGGATGTGAGTGCTATGATGTTATTTCATCAGCAGAGAACATAATATAATAGAGCTTCACACATATAATAGACTCATAATGAATCCGTGTTTGCGACTCAATACAACTACCTAATTAACTTTTTCCTTCCTTCGAGTTTTGTCTTCTCTGTACTCTCAACTCGGTCTCCTCTGGCTGCCCTATTCCTGGGACAAAAAGATCAAGTAGAGTGAATGAGTGAGTATCCTTTGACGTATTACCACCACATCCTGGCTTAAAACAGTTCATCTTAATGTGTTTACCTCTCCGGGGAAAAAGAGGACTGGTCCTCATATTAAATAATACAAAAAAAAGAGACCAGACCGACGATGGCAAGTGGTGAATTTTCACTCCATCCTCCGATTATTCACTCACTTGGTTCCTTCCTAACTTCGTGTGTACAAGTTGAGATGAATTTGGATCCTTAAGCTATTGTGTATTTATCACCTGGCTTCTATCAACAAATCAACACCTCCAGGGTCTCCGTGTCCATCTAATTTCTCCCTTTGTGCCTCCGTGTCTGACGGTGCGGCCCCAAACACAGCACGACGGACGGACCCAACTCTTTTAATAATTACCCACAATAGTCCTCCACCCACAAAGACTTACACCAGGACATTACCACAGCTATTATCATAATAACCACTACTTAAGGATAAACTCAATAGCTCTGCCCCACCTTCACAAATACTACGACTACTATTACATCTGCATCTACATCTCCAACCACGTTAGTCTTTTTTATTAGTTCCTCTACCTCGTCCATTGCCCCTCCACATTACACTCGTGAGATGAGACACAATACTACTTTTTATTTTTATATGATTTGATGGACACGCTCTTTCCTACAAAGTCCCGTTCGATTAACCAACAGGAAGAGTTTAATTGCCTTCTAATAAATTCCAACCCATCCTGCCCAATCTTCATAAAAACTCCTGTTAATACTCGAATTCTAACGCCTCATCGAACTCTGATTATCCCCTCTCAGATTCTGAGACAGATAAAAGAAAGCAAAGTAAAATTCATGAGTATTGTACCGTGTCGGATCTTGAAAACGGCGTATATGCGATCAAGAGGACACAGAAACATAATATCCAAATCAGAAATTATGAGGATAAAGTGACAATCTCTTGGCAAGAATAAGGTAACCATTTTCTACTGAAAAATTTGGAGTAAATAAAATTGAAAGGTGGAGGGTGTCAACAGTTGAAATTTGAAATCAAGCAATTTCAGAAGATCAGAAAGACTACTGTACTCCAAAGTATAATACATTTGGCGACCTTGTGCATGATATATTTTAATATTTGACAAAGGTAAGGTCATGAATATACTCGGAATATTTATCACCACTGCCATCGATTTCAGTAGTGATTTGTGTTCACAATAGACCATTTTTCTACTCAACTTGGCTGCGGTTGACACCCTGTCTTATCGACTGCACCGGTGCCGTGCCGTGCGGAAGCATTAATACCGCCAATCAAATTAAAGGATCAAAGGCATGCCAAATTTCTCCAAAAAGAATAGAGGTAGGCATGAGTAATATCGACTTATTATCTTTTTTTTTATTGGAATTTGTTTTCCCTGATTCTAAAGAAAAGAAATGGAACTCTGTAAAGACTAATAACCCACGCTCTTCTCCCCAACGAAATTGACTGAAAAGTTAATCTTCATTTTTGAATGGAAGGACGAGCAAACATGGATTGGTTAATGGTACGTGCCTTGAAGAATATAGTTAAGACTAAGACTACACTCTTGGAATCTTGCACTGCATAATACGTGCTCTCCAAGACCCGGGTAGCAAGCATTAGAAGAGAAAGAATGAAAAGGGTTACATTAGATATACATAGTGAAAATGAAATGTGGTAAGATTTTTGAACCCCAGTATAGACAAGGTGGAAGCCAGCTAGGAAGGAAGGAAGCAGTTGAATTCAGGTTATGGCAAAGTTTATGCAAATTTGAACGTGAGGGATAGATTTGTTTTGGCGGAGCATACAAATTGCTTAATTTATTACCAAGTTAATTTCCTTCCATTTTTTTCATTGGATTGGCGTGTCAATTATTCTGTGGGACTTTTTATGGTTCTTCCACCGGCAAATAAATCCCGACAACTCCTATCCCCATCACGTCTTTGTGTAATGTTCCCACCTATACCCCCACGGAGAAGTAATAGTACAACTAATTACTACCTGACCAGATTAACTAACTAAAAGTTCATACGAGGTAGAGGCAGGCGGCACTGCAATGCACACGTCTTGAATCAATTCTGACACTTATCCTGAACACCTGAATTTACTACCATGACCCAGACTCGTGTTGTGAATAGGCACCCGATTTCTAAGTTTCGTAGCAAACTTTTGATTTTACTTGATAAATGAAAGAAGAGAGTTAATTGAGAAGAGTGACTGAGATGCTTTTAGGTGGAATGCAGTTGGGTATTAAGGAAAGTTTCCTTAGAATAATGAAGGAGGAAACGGCGGTGAGAAGGGTAAAGGGTTATACTACATATCTGAAGAAGGTAATATTGTTTGCAGTTGTACATAATCCTGAGGAGTGATTATAAAATGAGTCGAGGGTGAATGGAAGCGGAGAAAGCCGTCGGCAAATAAAGGGATACAAATGTGTAGGAAGAACTTTGTACTCGTAGTCAACTTCTTTCTAATGCTAAAGTATGGGAACGGTCGTCCGTCAGTACGGTAACAGTAGTGAGTGACTGAGTTGATCTTCATAAAGAGGATTAAAAAATTTTGGGAAGGAAAAGAAAAGAAAGGCGAGGAAAATTTATACTAGGGGAGTTGAGGGGGTTTTGCCCGGAAATGAGTCCATAGGGCTGTCATTCCAAAACATTCTCTCTTCCTCCTTTTTCCTTCAAGACAATCACTCTCTCTCTTGTTTTTGGTTTTGAATTCATCTCTATAATCTCAAAACTTTTTAATTACACTGACAGTTTTATAAATGCTCCGGTAGGGTTGGGAATAATTTGTCATTTTTTGTGGGGACCGACATTGACATGAGTTTCCAATCCATACGTCGCTTCTACTCCACCAACTAATCGTAGAGATGAGAAATAAAATGAGCATACCATACCGATACCGTCTTGAAGTGACGTAACTCCTTGAATCCCTACTTTAGTCGACCAAGACTACCAGCTCACAAATAATTTTACCATTCATCCATCTAGTCAAGTCGAGCAGTTCATAACGTTGTAGTTGTAACCATCTTGAGGAGTAATTTCTCATTAGTAAACCCATAGGTTACCATTCAAAAACATAGCAGAGTAGACCATACGAACCTACGCTCGTGAGACTCAAGACCCCCAGGAGCACAAGTCTCAAAACTCCTTTTTCCGTCTCATAAAAGTCTGGAAACCATCTGATGTCTGATTCTGCCATTTCTCTCACTACAAACCATAGCTTTCGTTTATTTGCCCACGTTTCTTTAGCTTATTTAATAAGGAACACACACACACACTCTCATACTCATACACTAGCAAGGAACCAAAACACCTCTTCGACATCCTCTTTATAAATTCAGAAGCAACTCAACAATCAGAGAATCCGGAGGAAACGTCTTCATCTGAAGTCATTAGTCTATATGTGTATGTCTCAGTCAACTTACTGTTTGCTAAATAAATAAACTTTATTTCGTTCCGAGGCAATTTATCACAGAGATTAATGTTCTAATCTGTGGAAGAGCTCATGTTTGGGTGTATGGTGCACATCATGGTGTTGTATGAAGAAAGTTACGCTTGAAACAAAAAAAGAATATGAAAAAGTATGAAGTCGGAGATCGAATGGAATCTTAGTAGATAGACAGAGAAATGTACGAAAGACTGAGAGAAAGAAAAATGATGATGAAGAAATGAAGATTAATCCTTTACCTGCACGATTGTGATGACCGCTTTCGTAATGTGGATAATCCCCGTTCTCTAATCGATGTTTCTTCATTGAGATGAACTGGGAGGGTGTTCCGTGTTGTGAGAGTTGTACCAGCGGAACTGATGTTCTTTTCGGGGGACGCCCGGGCCTGGAACTTCAAAACAGATTCAATAATTTCAAGCCGGATTATCTACAAGCTTCCATACATTTTAGAAATGTTAGAATAGGGTCAGGACGGTTTCCAAAAATCAATATTCCATTTTGTTTTACACCTTTCAAGGAATTACTGACTGCGTAGCTTCACAAGCGTTGGGTTTCAATCCCTCCAAAATTTCCAGCAATATGAGAAACTCTTATTGTGTTCTTGAAAACGTTTCACTTTACCCTGCATGACTTAAGAAAACGGATACAATTATTGTCGAAATTCTAAACTAGTTGTACTCTTATTCGATTTTCTTAATTTGATCATTATATGGTCGCAAGATTTTTCTTTGATGAACGAAACTTGGTAAGACATTTACTTTGGGGGAAAGTATGTCACATTTCTCCGGACCCAAATAGTTAACCCTTTCGCAAACATTTAACCGTTCTTTCTAGTTTTTGGGCAGGTGCAGTAAAATTGTAGGTTTAGTTGTGTGACATAAACTGAGAGTAATCTTATGACTTCGGGTGTAATTTTTAAAGGAGTTATTAAGAAGAGAAAGGGTGAGAGAAGGAGCGAGAGGGAGCGAGATGGAAAAGGACGTAAGCGAGTAATGAGTAGTGAGTGCTTTTCATGTACGGAGACACGGGGTCGTAATAAGAGAAATGCCATCCGGAATACAAAGTGTGTAATAGGTTTGTGTAGAAATATGAATTGACGGGGGATATGCAGTCGCAGTGGTATAAAGACATCCATTAAAGCATAATGTTTCCCGAAAGGGAAAATCAATAAGATAAGCATTTAGATTGCATCTTTTCTTTTCTAATAAGGTGAGGTCGAAAGAATGTTTCGTCGCCAGATTATTCATATTCTCTTCTCTCAACTCTTTTCCTCTTCCATTCCTAGCTTTTTGTTGCCTAACATTAATATTAGCCTAAAAAATCTCAAACCGAGGGCACTTTTTTCCTCTTACAACTCTCATCCTAGAAATGCTGGAACCACTCTCAACCAAACAACTCTTTCTCTCGCTCGCTCTCCTCAACTTTTTCAATTAGGCAAATAAAGGTGGAGGTTAAAAAGCATTTTTTTGTAATTTTGCTTTTCCATTTCATCAGTGAGGAAAAGCAAAAGGGGATAGGAGAAACCACAACAAACCATCCAGAACTCGAAGGAAGGTATCGTTGATACATAAGACAAAATCGCTGTTAGTATATTTAATATCTCCTCTGCTTTCCTTGAGTACAGAAGATTTGCTCAAAGCAATAATAATACTATTACCCGTAGTCTCCTTGTCCTGAAGGAATCTTACATCCATTCTCCGCATTACGTATCTCATGACTGCAGACATGCAATTAGACCACGAATTAATTTATATGCTTTGTAACCTACACTCTCAGTTCAGCTCTAATTATCAGACTCTATGTTCCTGGCACCGATTAAATTTAATTTTGGGGAATTCTAAGTACATAGTACGTACGAGGACATTCTTTTGTAAACTAAAGTATTCGGATCGGATATTCTTAGTAAGAGATCATCCTTCACATATTATGAGACAGAAGACTAGACGAATAAAATATTCGAATTCTTTATTAATTAGAGGAAAAGGGGACAATTCTTAATACCTGACTTTCACCGTGGGTGGCAATAACATACTAGACACTAATTTAATGATTAGCTACTACTTCCCATCTTTTATATTCAATTCTACTCCTCATTTCATCCAATGAGTCATTCTCCCCTACCGCTTTCACTGACTCAGTCGGCGGTTTCAAATGTCTCGAGTTCTATATATAACCAAATTCCACAATATCATCGTACAGCTGGCCAACTGAAACCTACGTTTGTTATTTCTTTAACTTACTCTTCCATGACGAATAGTTCTTTCAAAATTCAAAATTCAAATTGACAACGCGAATTCAGCTCTCATCTACTTTCACCTTGGAGAAAGTTTTGTCACTTAAAAAAATTCAAGCAATTTACCATATATTCTGCTACGAAGATTAGTGTTCAAGGTGTAAATCCAACTTGTGAGTGGTAATTCTCAGCGGGTAGTCTTTTTAAGTTCAGGTTAGGACAACTTGTAAAAATTGACAAGATAAACGTGTAAATTGTTAAACATATCTTGCCGTGAAGAAAACGGGTAACTTTCTTTTACCGAGGGATTCCCACAAGAATTTTTACTATGAACTCATTCATTTATTATTCCCGCTATGAGTTTCTAAATGCACTTTGCAGGTGTCAGTTTCCACAACTAAAACTCATACTTTTTAACACTGTTGTTAGGTTGGCAAATTTATACTGGTACGTAATATCTCGATCCGATGATCATTTCCACCTGTGTAAATCCTAGCACAAGGTGTAATCACCATCATAATTATGTTGGAATCCGTCTACATAGTCTCCCTTGCACTTACATAATTTTACGTTCATACAACTTCACTAAAAACAATCTATATGCTTGGGAAACCTTTTTTGTTTTAATTCAGTATAATTTTATTTATTTTATCATGTGTTGCGTAAGCAAGACATTATGTGAATGTGTTGTCTGTCTGTCCGTCCACACTTTTCATGCAGTAAACGTTGGCGGATTTCAACGAAATTTTCAGGGTAGGTACACAAGGTCACGGGACACAGCAAGTGTTAATATGACCACGCCAGGTGACCTCTGACCTAGGTCACCAGAGGTCACACCCAGTAAATGTTGACGGATTTAAACGAAATTCACAGGGTAGGTACACAAGGTCAAAAGAATCATCGACTGTCAATATGACCTTGCCAGGTGACCTCTGAGGTCACGAGAGGTCATGTGCAGTAAATGTTGACGAATTTCAAAGAAATTCACAGGCTAGGTACACTAGGTCGCAACAGTCACCAAGTTTTAATATGACCTCGCCAGGGGACCTCTAAGGTCACCAGAGGTCACGTGCAGTAAATGTGGGCGGATTGCAACAAAATTCACAAGGTAGGTACACATCGTCACGAGAATCACCGGTGTGAATTTGACCTCGCCAGGTGACCTATGAGGTCACCAGAGGTCACATGCAGTAAATCCTGACGGATTTCAACGAAATTTATATTGTAGGTACAGGAGGTGACAAGAATCACCAATTGTCAATATGACCTCGCCAGGTGACCTCTGAGGTCACCAGAGGTCACGTGCAGTAAATGTTGACAGATTTCAGCTAACTTTACAGGGTAGTTACACCAGGCCACGAGAATCACCGGGTGTTAATATTACCTCTCCAGGTGACCTCTGACCCAAGGTCACCAGATGTCAAATTTGCAAAAAGCCGCTCGGGATGGCTTCAAACGTGTATAAATGCAATAAATAGTGCCTGTCAGAGGGTGACCCCGACCCAGGTCACCTTTTAGTTATCTAGCTATACGGAGTGCCTATGTGTTTCGATGTAACACATAGATACTGCGTCTTACGACGGTTTATTTATTTATCAATTTCACAACTTCCCAAAGGGTCCTTAAGTTGTTAAAAATATACACATTAGTGAATAATAAGTCAAACTAGAGATAAGTAGGTGAAAGCCAAAAATAATCTATATGTACTAGTACTGATACGTCACAGGTGTAAACTTAGCACCGAAATCAGAGCGTATATTTTTCTTATCGAGTCGCCCGTTTAGTAGTAACATTTTTAGAGTTGATACGTGTCAAGGTTGCAGGAGAGTTCAAGTCATTAGAATTAGAATTCACAGAGTCACTGGAAGAGTTCAAGTCACTGGTTGAGTTCATTGAGTTTAAAGTAGTGTCGTTTCCCACGAGTGCAGAATTCCCAGAGTCGGTGTCTTATTATTATATTCTGGTAAATTCAGAAAAATGAATATTTACCCCAAACTTATACAAGACTACGGCTACACATGAATTAACTAGCCATGCGGAAGATGAGAGAAATGAGTGAAGTGGGACTAGTTTGAAAGAATAGAAGGGTTAGTTAAACCTCAGTAAAAATATGCAGGAGTTGAGATTAATATTCAAGAAAATCCTTGTCGTCAATTTGCAGAGACAATTGAAGGGTTAGGAATGCAAAGCAGGAGCGATTTGGAGTACAAACCCCAAAAGCTAAACTAAGTAAGTGGATTTTCTCCAAATAAGATGAGGACGAGTGAGAAGAGAAGAAGGAGGAAATGCCAAATGGAGGTTCCGAGGACTTGAATGCAATTTCTTTACATGTGAAATCTTCAAGTCAACTAAAGTGAGAGAGTGTTGCGAGATATGGTAAAGAGACGAGGAAAAAATGTGAGTAGACGTTGACTCGTGTTTCTTTGTACAACAATTCAGATTCATCGTAAGTCACGCTCGAGAGCACTCTCCTTGCATCATAATGTTGACATTTTACAAGAACTGTATTAATTTCCCCCAGGGGCACATAGGCTTTTTTCCATCACGTTACCTTACAACCCTAACGTTATGTCACATTCAATCTCCACTTCACCCTCCCGCAACACAATAATTATCCGAGAATTACCCATCAAACCCGACGAGTCTGTCCCTTCAACAAACTAGGAAATTTTTGTACTGATTTTTTTCCCTTTACTCATTCACTTAAAAAAATATTTTTTCCATATTTTCTCCTCTCTCATTATTTGGAGGTGATAAGGTTGCACGGGTTTTAAGGAAAGATTTTGTTCTTGCAGTCACATTACAATTATTGTTTCCCTACGCCTTCACCTTCCTCACCTTTCCTTTAAACATTACTTACTTATATGGATGGACGGGTAGATTGCCACCAATCTCATTCCAATCCAACGTATCATCGCGTGTTATACATTTACCCTTTTGGAAATTACAAGTTGATCATCATCCCATTTTCCCCTCACCTGGTCATTCCTCATTTCATTCTAACTCCAAATAAATATTCCTTCGAGTCCGTGGCACGGCATGACATAAAACCCAACCAAGTGTCAAGTCTTCTCCATCATCACTTTCATTTCATTTTGATTCTCCCCATTCATTTCCCTTTTGTCCGTGAAGAATAATCCGAGGAGGAGAACAATGGACGGGTATGGTTGAAATGGTGGATTATTTAAGAGTTAAGTTGTTTCACCATCGGCTATTTATTCCTGACTCTGTCACCATCATTCCTCAAGCCCATCCGTGCTCGTGTCCATTTCACATTATAAACATACCTTTTAAAACCCGTCACTCTCCTCCAAATCAAATTTTTGAGTAATATATACTACTACTTAGACTTATTTATGCAAAGGAAACAAAAAATCCTTACCAACAACTTAGGTTTTCAACAAGCACAATAACGACTTCTACTCATACTCATACTTACTAACCCTCACCAAGGTCATTCGACTCAATTATTTCATATATCTGGAGGTCCACTATACATTAATTCTTTGTGTTCGCACTGTACCAAAGGAAATTAAAACAAGAAAAATCTACACATTGTTACATGATCTCTTCTCCCCAGTCAAACATGTTAAGGAGAAACATTTTCTATGCCCTCATCATATACTTATACGTAACGAGGACTGTTTGTCGGTTTGTCTGTCTGTCTGTGTGTCCGTCGGTCCTCTATCTCCTCCCAAACTACTGGACCAATCCGTATGATGATACCTTGAAATTTTCAAAGACCTTGGCACACAGTATATGCTATGTGAGAAGCTGATCTGACCTTTGACCTATTGTGACATTTGTGTGTGCATCTGATTGACTGTTAAAATACGTACCT
The DNA here is from genome assembly GCA_034698945.1 of Protaphorura quadriocellata. Lineage (NCBI taxonomy): Eukaryota > Metazoa > Arthropoda > Collembola > Poduromorpha > Onychiuridae > Protaphorura > Protaphorura quadriocellata. The sequence continues at coordinate 63,782 of JAQGCA010000007.1, read as the reverse complement.
ATTTGCATGGATGATACCTTAACATCTTCAGGTGAGCCCTGCTCAGAGCATAGGTTATGTTGGTTCTTGTTCTAACCTTTGACCTGGTCACGTGACCTCTTACAGAACTCGTTTCAATATGGCCGAGTGACGTATCGATTTGAAGGGGTAGCCAAGGTGACTCCAAAATAAATAACTTGTTGACCTGTCGACGTCGACTTCTGACCTGGTCAGGTGACTTCTTCGAGAACATGTTTCAATACGGCCAAATGACATTGATCGGACATGGGTGCAAGGAATCAATTATATAACGTGTTGGCCTTTCGAAGTTGACCTCTGACCTGGTCAAGTGACCTCTTAGAGAACAGGATTCAATATGGCCGGGTGACAATTTACTCTAAACTGGGGTTGAGACGACTCCAAAAAAGCTGACTATTTTGAACCTTGACCTCTGACCTAAGGAGCACTTTGTGTGTGTGTGTGTGTGACCTGAATCTCCTCCAAGACTAACCAGTTCTCATGAGTGATAGCTTAAAATTTTCAGGAGACCGATGCACAGAGTACAGGCTATGTAATATGGTGACATCAATTTTGATCTCTGACCTGGACAGGTTACCTATTTGAAAGTATGTTTCAATATATCCTAGTGACATGTAATCTTCAAGGGGAGGTGAAGGGGATCCCAAAACTACATGACCTTCCGATCGCAGCAGAAACTCGCCGGAGGGGGTTCTATGCTAGTACATATAATATAGTTCCTTCGATTACACTCGTTTTGTTAAACAATAAGTGTGGACTGTAAATGCATAATTGCAGCGACTATTGCAATTATGTTTAATCTTTCTTTCATTTCACTCGCTCTATTTGGCTGTTCTGTTACAAATCCCTCATTTACATACTAGTCGAAGCACAGCAATCACATTTACATTTTTTGTTGTTGGAATAGTTGAAAATCTGACATCGAAGATGAGAAATTAAATTAAAATCTGCTCAATTCATATTGTCTGATGTTCGTGTTATAAGTTTACTGTAATTTATTTTCATGGCTTTCATGTCAACGTAAGAACATTTGTAGTATTTCACTTCTTCAATGTATTTACCATTATTCTGAAGACAGATCAATGAAATTATTATTTAAAATAAAACAAATGTGACATCCAAGCTTATGTACACGTGCTTGTACGGTTATTTCCTTATATTGTAATCAGGTCCATATAATTAAATTTCACTACAATATATATTTTATAAATTAAAAACAGGAATTACCATCAAGATCAAATACAGTACTACCTTGGTTATTGGTGTTGTGAGTGGTTTTGTTTTCAACAAAAAACCAAATTTGGGTTGTATAGGTTTTGTTTGGACAAAGCTTTCTCCGCACAAAATGTTATAAGTTAGAACGATATGGTATGTTTTTTTTTATATTTTGTGAGTTCATATTGTCAATAACGAGTCTGGGATTTCATTATGACTTATGACTACGAGCAACGCCCTTGTCAGTGATGACCACACTTCTTTCTATACAATTTTATATTTTATATTCGTACTGGGGAGAAAGTCGGGAGAAATTGAGACGGTGAAATGTTTGGTAATTCGGAAAAATCTTGCCGCTATACGACACCCAGATATTGATATTACGTTTAGAGGGAGGAAGTAGATTGTAATTCTCAAATCCAAGGTATGAGCACCTCAAGAGTTGAGTAATTTCTAGATGAGTTTTCCATCATCATTATCTCGGTCGGGCAGACTCAAGATCGTCTGTTTCTTTCCTCACTCTGATCTGACTATTCCTTATGTAACATATCCTATTTATCCCGAGAGAGAGTATTAGCTATTATTGCTATATGTACATAGGAGATGAAGAGAGATGAAAAGTAAAACATGAGACTGAGTGAATGCGGCGAAGAGAAAGAGACTGACGACTTCCGATCAAGTTCTTGATAATTGTTTGGAAACAAAACTTTGTCAGGGGTTGTATGGATTATTTCGGTTAAAAAAGAGCCTTAGAGAAGGAGAGGAGTAGTAAACGAAAGGCACAACTGTTTTTGAAGGAACTAATCTGTTTTGACAATTTACTTTTCTTTTGTGGAAATTGCCAAGTTCATACGTTCGAACGGAGGAAAGAGAAAGTGAGACAAGTGAAAGAGTAAGAAAACTTTAAAAAATAACAGAGAGAGAGAGTGAGAGAGAGAGAAAGAGTGGAAAAAAGAAAAGAGCTACTCTATATTTCGGCAGAGTTATAATGAAGCAAGTAGGATAGGATGATTCCATCAGCACAAGAGATTAAATTGGTATCCTGGGGGAATGGTGAAATAATCGCAAAATACCATTTCATGTGTAGATTCACAGACTCTCATCATTTCTCCCCTTCTTCCTTCCTGTTTCCTTTCTTTTACCCCGGACCCAATTTCCACTAAAAACTAGGACTCTCTTTATTTTTATTTCCTATAGGTCTTCCCTTCCAAAAAGAAAGAAATACTTAGTAAGCTAGGCTCACTTAGAATATCATGACCTGAGTAGTAGTCAGAGGAGTTGAGAAATATGTTATTGAGGATGTAAGTAGGAGTGTCAACCGGGGAAAAAATTTGGAACTCCACGAACTCCGGAAACCCAAGAAAGAAATGAAGCATCACAAATATACATATTTTCCATTTGTAATAACATTCACTCATCCTTGTAAATATCACTATAAAGTTAATAACCTTATGCATAGCTAAGTTTTCCTCCGATTCACTTCCACCAGATGATCATAAACACATGAACTCAACTATTACCCCTCGTAGGTTTTGATTAACTCTCTCTTTCTCTCTTTCTCTCTCACCATCTCTCCTTTCTACTTTTTCCTTTTTAACTGCCTACTACCAGACATGGCTAAAAAGGGCTCAGGTTCAGATGAAAAATAACACTCATACATGCATGTGGAATATTACAAACGTTTCTATATGCAGATTGCACCTCATTTTATCCGTCCCATTTCATTCCTTATTCTGAAATAAAAAATCACGTCTGCATTCCTTACACCACTCATTCCATATTCCATTCCACTCAGGTCTTAACACTCAAACCACACCGCAAGGCTAACTCCTTATTATTCCTATGAAACTGGATGAACATCCACCACCACCACTACTGTTTTCCTCATTCCATTCCATCCTCATGGTACAAATCCAGTGACACACACACCCAATCAGATGACTTCTTTTCTTATAACCCAGCAGGACTCACTTTCTTCGAGGTTAAGCAAAGAAAAAATAGGTACATCATTGTTATTTCATGGTTCCGTGAGCTATACACTTTGCTGGCATTACTAAAATCAAACTTGTACGGAGAAATGTTTCCTCGTTATAGCGTACACCCGTTTTAAAGTAGGTACAATCTAAAAGTAGTTCGTTTACCTCTCACCTTTTTAAAAGTTGGGGTATAATCAACTACCAATATACGATACACATTCTCCTGACTGGGGATTGTACGTTAACTACATATAGGTTTAACTGTATTTTGAGCTAATAGTTCAACAGGGAAGCTTCTAGGGAATTTGGAATACTGGAAAGGGAAGAGAAACGTCGATTTTCAATGGCACGAGGCTCGATTACCCGCTCATTTTGGTGACGTTTCACGTACGCACTGAGAACACGTTACATAATACACAATACACATGTTTTGTTTTTAAAAGGTCAATCAACGCTCAAAAGTAATTTTTATAGGGAGAAGTTTAATAATATAGTTTAACATTAATTATTGAATAGAAGCTTAGCGTTCAATTAGGCCTGAAATGTCGTTTTATAAATAAAACCTATCGGTTGTATGCATTAGATGTCCTCTGTGAGTACGTGTGACGTCACCAAAGTGAGTGGATCGTGTCATTGAAAATCGACCTGTCTCTTCCCGTTCTAGTATTCTAAATTGCCTAGAAGCTTCCGACTTTGTACAAACACACATTTGCCTTGTGTAATTCAAAAAGATTTATCTGATTAAGAAAAACGTGAAGTCTTGTACGCCTTAACGGACACACGGTCAAATGACAGTTTTCATTTGGAAAGCGGTAAACATTTTTGCAAATTCTGAATATTGAAACAATCACGTGATGGACAAGTTTTGCAAAACTTATCATTGACGAATTTGAAGATTGAACCGTCCGGCGTCGGATAAATCGAATAAAGCAGGGGATTGGAATGTACATGAAAAGAATACTGAGAATGGTTTGACTAAATGGTTCTATTAGAGAAAGGTATTCAAAGCATTAAAAGAAGCCGGGTTGGATGGACATTGCGATATGTTATATGTTTCGACTTGGAATTAATTTAAAAGTCGAGTTGCTCAGGTCGTGTTGTTGGGAAAAGCGGAGGGTTGGAAGAGCCCCACCAAGCCGTTTAGGAGGAAAAGAAAGGACGAGGGCTGTCAGAGTAATAAATTTGTTGACGCAAGTAGAATTATATTTTAAAATTATGCTTATTTTCTCGAGTGAAATTTTTGGGTTGAGCACAATGATTAGAGTTATTAGCAATTTAGGCGATTTAAAGAGTTGAGGTTTTGGAAATGGAGTTAAATGAAAATGAGTCCTGCCTCGGTGCTTCCCATTCCATTATTCCTTCGTCTTCTTGGGCCAAGACAATGCAATTGCAGTGCAGTGGAATAAATGGGCTCTCTGTATGTAGGCATTTAGAGATCATAGGAGAGAGAGATGAAGAAAAAATGACTTTCGAGATGTGAGCAATGTTGTTTGATCCGCCTTTGAATGAAGGCAGCTTTTATTTCCAAATCGAAAATTACTGTAATCATTCATCTCAAGTTGAAATTTCCTCACTGCCTTGATGATACGTTTCGGAACTGCCTCCACGTCCTTCTTTTCATTTATTTTCTCTCTCACCCGAAACAAAACTAACGCTCACCCATGAGTCCTAGTCCTAATTCTTAACCCAGACCCATACCCAAGCCACGGACCCAGATCAAGACCCAGACCCAGTACTCACATATAACCAGTCAAGTCACAAAACCACAACAACGACCATTGTTCTCCATCTCCCACTCAACAATCAATCTCAACGTCTTCCTTTCAAACCCAATCTTCCTCAACACCGCCAATTCGTTCCTCACTTCTTAGCCCACTCAATACTGCACTCCCAATCTAAACTTAACCCGACCACACCATTATTCAAATCCTTCTCTATTTTAACTCAAGAGATGTCCAGAACCACTCAGAGAAATAACTTTTCATTATAAAATATTCACAAGTTTATCCCTACTTCATTAGAATGTTCAATTTCTTAAGAAAAGTGAAACCCGCAGAAGCTCCAACTTAAACATCCAGTTGCTAAAGGTAGGGCTGTATTTTCGAACTGGCTTGGGCTCAAGTATATTCGGATCGGATCCGGCCGGTGAAATTGAGGGCTAAAGTCGGTTCAGGCCACAGATGTAGAATAATTGCTTTCGGATGAGGCAAAACTTTATCGTTTTCAGCCGAAAAACGGTGAAGAAATTCAAATTTTACGAATATTTACGGACCGGGCGGGCGGGCGTCGGGTCAAAATATCTCGTGTCCGGTTCGGGCCGGGCTTTCAAACTAAAAGTATATTATCGGGTGGAACTGCCAATGTCTTGTCAGAAGCACTTAGGGCTCGGATAGGTTCGGCCCGGAAAAAATTAGACCCGTTGACACGTATACCACCTTGCGACTGTCGTTGCTCTCCTGAATGTCGCGGAATACCCATTACATGGCATCAGTAAGCCAATTGCAATGAAAATATTTGTACGGGAAAGTGATCGCCAAATACACATATCACTGTAGTGTTCAAATTCAAACGCTTATATTTATCTGGAAGACCACCCGTTTCGTTACGACCAACTGATTCTGATCTACTCAAGAAGGAACGAATATTGTTGGCCCCACTGCCCAAATCTACCCCCTCACTACAAGCACGTTCTCTCCTAAGATGGTTTTATCAAAGAACTTTCTTAATTTCAAAAAATAAAATGTATTAGAGACTCTAGTTCTGTGTGTTAAAGAAAGGACAAGCAAATCAATTGTAGCATAGTCTTAAGGGTCGACCCCTGCTGTAAGGCTGTACTGGAGTTCAATTCTGTGACTATTTGAAAGAGGTATTTTCTCCACTGGTTTTTTTTCTTACTACTAGGGTTACCTTCTTAAGACCGAATCACATTAAAATTGAAATAACAACTCAATTAGTCAGTGATCTTGCAGTGGCCCATTCATTGAAATGCAAATAGCAAAACAGGTATTTGGTATAATCGTTCGATAGTATATTACATTTACATTATAAATTATAATATATGACTGCATTTTTTCTTTTTTTAATTAATTCAAGTCGTGACAAGTACAAGTTGAATAAGAACAGTCTGATGTGGAACAATAGATTTAATAGGTGTAATGAGTCCAAAAGGCAAAGGAAATGGCTGAATTAATTTGTGAGGGAGCACAGTGCTCTGCTCTTCTGATTGTTTTAATTCGGAACGAAAATGACAAACCATATACAAAGTACACTCACATAGAAGCCATTTATTTCATTGTCTTTTGTAATATGGTACGTACTAAATATTACTGCATTGCGGGTACTAGGGATGAAATACTATGCGATGGCATGTAGCTCCAGTTTTGTACCTTCTTGTTCCTTTCCTTTCCTTTACACCCACCCGACCAACAACCCATTTGAATTGTAAATTATGACCCACACTGTCTTTTAACTAATTATTACTTCTTACATTTTTGATTTATTTAATGTTCATAAAACCCCTTCTTGTTGAATTCTTGGCCAAAGACTGGATAAAGGGAGGGCTTGAGTGAGAAGGTTGTGTGTACTTCTACATGTTGTTACGAAAACACTTATTATTGTCGCTTGCCAAGTACATGTGTTCGCATGTACTCACCGTCATTATTATTATTACATGTATTATTTACCATTTAACTATCCCACTCCATCCCTTAGTATAAATACTACTTCTAGCTTCTAACTTAGACCCGGCCTGCTTCCTTTCAAATCATCATCAGACCCACTTCCTCTTCAACTCCCAAATCATTTCATTTTCATAGCTTTAATTTACTCCGCTAACCGCACTTCCCGCACCCACTAACCACCTCGTCTAATATTGACCAATTCCAACATTAACACATTTTACTCCCTGTCTTAAATAAAACATAATATGATTAATGAATAAACAATGGATTTGTCCTAATGTATTAACATACAGGGCGTTCACGGAAAAGAGCTGGATTGTTTGACTTCACTTTTGGCGTAGTAACAAGAATTTATGTTACAGTCAGTCTGTGATTTCTAATTCACGGAATCTGTGTATTTAAGTTAAAATCTGTTGGGTTTATGTTAGAAATGTTGTGTTGCCTTCGACCAATGTTCGGTTTAATATATTTTGTCGTGTATATTAATTATTCCTAACCTTTCCTACCTTGACTGTAACATAAATTCTTGTTACCACAGCAAAAATTAAATCAAACAATTCCGCTCTTTTTCGTGAACTCTCTGTATATATATAAGGTGTGTCATAATGATCTAGCGCTATTTGACTTGATGCCACGGCCGACCGGATCAACCGAATTCGATGGTACTAGGCTTAAAATGAAGCTACTGAACTTAATTTAGCAGCTGTTCAAAGTTTGAGCCCTTAGAAAAAGAATCTCATGATTTCTGAACTTTGAATAGCTGCTAAGTTCAGTAGCTTCATTTTAAGCCTCGAATTCGGTTGATCCGGTCGGCCGTGGCATCAAGTCAAATAGCGCCAGATCATTATGACACGCCCTGTATATTATGTGTAGTCCCACCGCGGCGGGAGAGCGGCAATAATTGTTAATTTTTGTTGACAAATTGTTGCGCTGGGTAGAAATTTGAAGGAAACTGAACTTCAGTTTAAAACTTCAAACTGACGACGGTTTGGTTTGGTTTGGTTTTGGTTTCTTTATTAGCGTAATATTCCAAAGCATTCAGGCTCCTCAACAATCAAATTTTGAAATGAGAGCTCTTCGCCTTAATAAATATTGATTCGTAAATACATAGCTTGACAATGTTACATATAAGATGGTGTAGGAATATGAGTGGAAATGAAGAAACAATATTGGCATAAGACCCACGTCATAAATGAAATGAATACTTCCAATTCCTTCCAAACTAAATCCTTAGTTTGAAATCATATTGAGCGTGAGGGATTTATTTTGATCGCATGATTGACAGTTCAGCCTTATTCTGTATTTGTAATTAAGTCAAAAATACGAGAAAGGGTGAAAATCAAAATTCAGTTAAAGTGAAATGCATGTAATGTGCGCCCCAGAGCATTATGAGTAATGCTAAGGGTTGGGGTTCTATGGGGTAGAGAAAATGAGAGAAATATCCGCTGGTGTGTTTTTTTCTAAATCAAGAGAAGCGAGTCCGACATAGTTTGGAGGGATAATCATTGTGTTTAATATTAGCTGGGAAAATGTAGAAAGAGAGAAATGTCAAGAATTTAATAGCCCCTAAAATAATAGTAAGGTATATTTTTAGGAGATACGGACAATTTAATGGAACGAGCCCCTACAATAAATCTGTCGAATGACGGATGGAGAGATTTTTTAAAAACAAAGATGGCGACCAATCCACTTGATCTGGAGTCTTAGTACACAATTAAACATACTTATTATCAGACTGTTAATTCTAGAGACAGGAGATCAGAACACAATCCTCTCCTGAAGGTAAGGCGCAAGTTGAGAGAAAATTTAAAAAGGGAGAGTACGGTGGGGTGCACAACAGAAGGGTTCAATTCTGATTATTATTGAGACTCTTGACGTGGTTACTCTGCCGGGGTCGAACCTTAGGAACAAGAAATTGAGGTAGCCTAATAACATAATAGGTGCGTACTCGGAACAAAGCATTATAATTTACTTGAGCAGAAATGAAAAAAGGTTGGACCGTGTATGAAAGTGATGACCAAGGCCAGGGCCATGGGAGCAGGTCAGACAAGATGGAGGAGGGATCGAACCAAAGACGACAAAAAAAACATTTGAGATATGTTTAATTTTTTCGAAAGGAAATTACTTTCTGGAAAATCTGAAATTTGGATCTATTCATGAGTGATTTGTCTTCGGGACTTGGAGTCCGAACTTGCACACCTACTTGTGTATTACAATTCCCGATCCAACCACTATTGTTCTATGTTGAATCTTCTAAAACTCAATTTACGACGCCTGCCTGAACTCCTGTTTCCGATCCAATCCACCAGTCCATGCAAATGTTAGTAAATAAAGTGGATAGTCATGTATGTATGTGTAGTCGTGGAGGAAAGAAATAATTTCTCTTCTTCTCTTTCTCTCCCTTTTTGGCTGGAATCAAAAATGGAATGCAAAAACAATTTGGACCGTGTCAACCAGAGCTCAGTTCATTTTTCATCCCTGCCAAAAAGTCATCCAGAATTCACAACTCCAAGGCAAATGGAAAAAGTTCAAAGCAATCCACCGCTCCCTCCACCCGCACCGAATAACCCACGCTCCGAGTCAAGTCAAGAGTTTAACTCAACGTCAAACTCCACCACTTGCGTGTAGTCCAACACAACAACAGCACAAGCAAAAGAAAGTCGGTCCTCTACAAATACTTACACCGAAAGGTAAAAGAATCCAGAAAAGACGTGTCAGTTTACGGTAGGACCCACCGTAGGATTGGGTTCAGATCATTCGTCCTCATCCTCAGGTATGGGTTCCAATCACTTCAACACTTTATGACACAATAATGTGCCGCTTCTCGGCTTGAATCAGCATCCATATAAAATTAATGCGTTGAAAATATTTAAATTATTCACATTTACGTCGTTAAATAAAAGTATGTCAGTTTTTGGGATTTATTCTTATTGTTGTGAGGAATGTTGTGCTTTGATATGTGAATAAACAAATCTGAATCTGAATCTGAAGCTGCAAGGAGGTCTTATGGCCACGGAAATAGGTCGCGTAAAAGAATATCGAATTCAATCCGTGGAATTAAGATTGGTTTTCCCAAGATGTTTAAACAAAATTTGTTTGTAGTCTACTAGGTGATCCCATAAATGGGAAAAACCAAAAATAACAACAAACGGCTATCATAGAGAGCAGGGGAATTTCCATTTCTCTAATGGTGAAGGAAACCAGGTTTTCTTCACCATTAGAGAGATGGGAATTTGCCTGCTCTCCATGTTAGCCGTTTGTTGTTATTTTTGTCATAAGCGAGAAATATCTCATTTTGGACGATTTCTGTTTTTTCCGCGGAACGGAATCTCCTGACTACAAATTTTGTTCAAACTCCTTGGGTTTTCCCATACCTCGCTCACCTGACTTAAAACGAGACGAAATTAAGAAAACATGTTTAAGGGAGTTTGGGTAACCGCAAGGGGTCTCTATACACATTTTATTTAGGTCGGCCAGGTAACCATTCAACTTATACTTAGGGAACCAACCCAAGCTATCCGACGCAGGTTCCTGGGATCGAAACACCAGCATGGCACGGCGGACGTGCCCACTCTTATGCTACAATGCACATGCAAAATTACTTTGTGGGTATACCGAATTCCATCTCGGATTTAGGAAACGTACACGGGTAATATTTTTTGGTAAATTGTGAATGGAGTGAGCTATAAATCATTAATACTAGCGCTGTCGTCACGCTAGGACTGCACTGATTTTGACACTCGAGAGAGTGGTCTGTGAATTGGAAGACAAGTTAAGTCGGTTGTACGAAAGTTGTCGTTGTATGTGTGGACATTGGTCATGATAATGGAAGTTGAAAGGTAATCCAGGGTCATTGAAATGGGACACGACCAGCTCTTTCTCTTTCCTGGACCGAAGTTTGAGATGAAAATAGTGTGCCTGACTGGTGTGGACGGATGTGAAGTGAGGGCGTGAGTTGTACTCCATGGCCTTTATCACATCAAAATGTTTGGACTAGATTTCTTCTACGAAAACGACGACTACTATGTTTTAGCTCAGCACTTTGAGTATACAAACATTTATCACTTGGGAGTGACATAATACACTCCCGTCTGACTGACTCTTCCTTTTTCCTTGAGTCCATGAGGTCGTTCTAAATCCAATACATTTCCTCACGCTCTCAAGTATTACATTTAACGCCCTACTGGGCTTCCTTATGCGGTCTGTATTCCATTCCAAGAGAAAAAAAAGGTTTTTTTGGCATTTACTCCGTCTCCCTAGGCTAATAAACAAAATCGTGTACCTACTTAAGCTATACACCAGCGTCTACGGATAGGTCACATTCAACACCTTTTTTCTAGTTAAACTCAATTCGAGAAACACCCGACAAAATACGTAAATTGAGTAAGTACGAACATTTAAACGTTTGCTCCTTTACAAAATACGTGAACTAACCCGTGACTTCACTCTTCATTTCTCTTATTCCATCATCTTCATCCATATCACCCGTACTCTTTTACTTTGCCCATGTTACACATTATTTTTGAGAGCTGTATGAACCCCGAGTTTGCCAGCTAACCTTCCCAAAGTCACTTCCTTAGATTTGAGAGGACGTTGACAGTCAAAAATTACCAAATGTGTGAAGAAGTGAAGTTAGAAGTTAGTAGGGGTAGGGGCCCCGGACTCCAAAAAAAAACTCAAAAAGTTCCAATCTAAACGAAGGACTACATCTGCATTTAGCAATAATTCGAACATCATCCATCATCAGTCTGTGTAAACTTTTTCTCTTTTCCCCGTCTTCTTCTCTTATCCATCCCCAACATTCTCTTGTCCTCTTTCTCCGCAAATAGAAAACCAACTCCCAAGTCCTAAACTAACTCTAACCGTCTTAACTCTCCACTGAGGCTTTACACGGAGGCTTGCTGTGAGATAAAACTCATAAGCTTTTTAGAAAATCTCGTCGTCAGACGTTAAAGTGACAAATGAACGGTGAAAAGACGAACACCATGCTCAATTCAAAAACTCAAACTCAATTCCTCCCTCAGTCAGTCCTTTTCCCCGTTTTGTCATATTTACTTACTTTCTCACTCTCTCGTGTAACCACAGTTTAAGGGGGATTGGAATAAAACATTGGGAATGATATATGGATTACATCCTGGATTCACAGACCAGAAAACATTCTCAAATATATCACCACATTGTTTCCTACTAAATTCCTGAGCTTGTGCATAATTCTCTTAAGACTCGACCAAATACTAGAGCTTTCCCGATTTCGGAATATACAGAGTGTGTCTTCTTTTTTATTTCGACAATTTCCGATGGTTCTCATTTCCTAACCGTGCGAGCTAGAAACTTAAAATTTGGAACATATTACAGCTCTGACATTACTCTCCATGACAAAAAATTGTAGTTTCCAAAAAAATTAAAATGCCGAAGAAATTGGACGTTGAAGTGTATTTCAGGATTCAAAAAGTTTCCAAGGACTGTTTCTCAGAAATACAGTTGTCAAGGAGATGAAAAAGGATGGAATTACACTATCTCGCAGCACAGTGACTATCAGACTCATCTCTGTCGGGTTTCGTCTAAAAAAATATCGGACTCCCACCCCGCGCTGTGGAGCAAAAACCTCATCGACGCCCCCTAAAAAACAAGCAGAAAGTGAAGTTCGGGAAACGATTAATGAAATGACGGGTCGTGGAGTCATCCCTCTCATCAAGGTGACCAGAAATGTAAAAATTAACTCGGAATACTTCATTCAGCACTTGTTGAAGCCAATCTTGGAGAGAAAAGTTCCAAAATTATATCCGGGAGAGACCGCCATGACGCAGATTAGTCGCGCGGATCCTGAAAAATCACCCCCTGTGCAGATGACTTGAGGTCAAAACTCGGATTGACCATCATTCCCAGGGCAGAGATCCCTGTCAAGAGTCATGACGTCAGTCCCGCACATTATTTTGGATTCGGTTTCCTAAGAGAGAAGCTCGTGGACCGACAGGGATCCTCATGAAATGACGTATGGAAACTTTTTGCATCCTGAAATCCACTTCAACATCCAATTTCTTCGGCATTTTTGGCGTTTTTAAAAACTACAATTTTTTTCATGATGACTAATGTTAGAGCTGTATACGTTCCATATTTCAAGGTTTAGCAAGAAATGAGAACCATCGGAAACTTTCGAAATAAAAAAGAAGACACCCCTGTACGTACCGCAAAATTAAATGAAAATTAAACCCAGTTTGTATTTAGAACACAAGTTAGAATAATCCATAATGCAACGCCAATGGAAATGGATTGGACATGTTGGCATTTAGAAATGTATGTACTATTTATATTAATTGGGATAGAATAGTTTATTTGTGTGTTGCTGAATTCAGCCATTCCACTTATACTTAAATGTGCCAGGATGCTTTGGGAAAATGTTAATAAAGATTCAAATCAATAGAATTTGGTTACTGTACTGAACAGTTGGGGAAATGGAACATTACGTCTCAAATAAATCTTGAGACACCATGGCTCAAACTCGAAATCGTATTTAGGAGTTTTACGGTGAGTACATTTGTCAATGCATTTTGCTTTAGAATTCGACGTTTATCAGAGAGTTACAAGCGTATGTATGTGTGTATTCAGGAGGAGGTCTAGGGGAACAATAAGGTACAAGAACAATAAGGTAAGGTAACTCTTACAAGCATAACTGGTGGCTAGAAATAAAGGCAATTGTTATTTTCATCTGACGTATTTCGGTGGTAGTCAAGTAAAGCGTACGAACGAATTAGTAATATGCATGTCCTAATGAAGAATTAGTTTTCGTATTCTGTATTAGACCTTGTACTCTAAGTAAACTGTATATCCAACGCCCTTTCGAACGCAAAATTGGAGCATTTAGTAAAAATATAATGAACAAGCGTGACTTGACGAGAGAAAATATAAAACGAAATTCTTGTACTATTTAGTATGTGAGCTGGAATCTTTTAATCCAAGTAATGGATTTTAAAAGGGAAAAGAGGAAAGAAAATAGTTGGGGAATAGACTACAAGGAAATTAGGTAAGGAATGTACGACGGAGCAAGAAAACTTGCGGGGATCATCAAAAGAGAATCATAATTATACTATGTGAGTATACATACTGATAATATTATGAGCCTAGTTGGGTAGCGACAAACCGACACGGGCGGAAAAGTCACACAAACAAACTACAAACTCTTTATTCATTCCATTTTATAATTCTACAAAAAGTAATTGTGAAAGGAAAAAAATGAAAGAATCAGCTCTTGGGTTTTGTGTGATTGATACGTATACTATCCATGAACGAACTCCATGTTTGCTTTACATGTTTTGGTGAGGCAATTGAAAAATCATCCTTATTTAATTAAAGTCGATGTTAAACAAACGAAAAGTCACGTACTGCACTGCTCTATGATGAACATAATAGAATGGAAATCCTGTACACTTCATTTCATTACCGACTGGATTGGAAACCCGTACCCGGACAATACAGAAAAAAAAATACTTTTGTAGCTGTTCTGATGAGAATTAGAGAGACGAGAGACAAGTTGGATTTTCTACGCTGTATTTTTTCCAAAATGTCTTTTGTTTCCATTCTGAGTGACCGCGAGTAGAACCTAAAATTGATATAAAAAGGTGCAGACAACATATTGTAGATGACTGACTCTGCCTTCAATATTATGCAATGGGATACAAACCAATACATGCCTTGGAGCATGGAACTGCAGTATTTGGGCATCAAAATGGGCTGTGAAATTTGATCTGAGAGTTAATAAAGGATGTACTATTCTTTAGATTTCTCAAGTATGAAAACAAATTCCCCTCTTTTCCGTCCGAGGTGTCCGTCTGTCCCAACAGGTACATTATTGTAGACAGTCGACGATTGACGACGAATCAAATTCTTGATAAAAAATGAAGTGCTGTAATATAATGTATTAGATAGGGGACCTGCGAATTAAGTGGTCCAACCCCAATAAGGAAGAGCATCAGCTGCAATTCCGACATAATTTCTCCATCTTACTTACTTTGGAGAAACAAACTATGGCATAAATATGCAGATGTCTAATCCTGTGCTTCATTTATCTACACATAATGTACTAAATTCTATGTGTTCAGTTCCTGTATGTATGGTGAAAATAATGCATTCACAAAAATTCCAATGTATTTCCACTGTGACTAGTATTTTGGGAGACTGACAGGAAAACATGATTGTAAAAGTCGGAACCGCGGGGACTTTTTTTGGAAGGATTCGTTTGAACTGGCGGAGCAAACAAGAGAATACGTTATAAGCGAAGTCTATTTAAAACACAAACTTTTGACAAGAAAACCCATGAAATTGGATCACGATAATGTTTGACTAGAGATTTTTATGCATTGAGTGACGTGATATAATCATTTCTTCTCCTAGTGATGAGTACATGTAACAATGTAACGATAATATAATACTAATACTAAAGTGGTCCCACGTAGTCACACAGTCAAAATCATGATTTTTAACGGGAAAAGCGGAACGGGAAGTCAAAATGCTCGGCAGGGCGGAGGGACGGACACAGCTGGGTCCAAATGCCCCCAAGTTTGTTTATCACTTTGTTCAACTTTTACAACTTCGGTTCATTTGACTCCGAAAAATATAATGACCACTCAAACTAACTCATCATTTCCCATTCAAGCCTTTGGGATTTGAAGATGGAAACTCCAGGAAGGAATAAATAAATCCCAGCACCCTGGTCCACACTGTACGTTCCATAGAAGGGGCAGGATTAACCCTTTGATAAATTTAAGAAATATTATTGCATATGGCACCCATTTCTTTTGAGAAATTAAAACGCCGCGACAAGGAGGATTACATTAGCATACCATATGCTCAGCGGTACAAAACGGTGTTGGACTGGAGACTGCATTACTATCTGTGTTGTAATACTTTGGAGGAAAGGAATATTGTGACTTGTGGCGTCACGTCGGGGAAACATCAAATCAAAAGTATGCGAGGACTGTCTATCATGCACTCATATAAAGTAGTATTTGCCATTTGTCCGTCTGTGCTCACGCATTTCTTGAGAAAAATACTTTGGAGAAATTCCGAACCTGAATAGCAGGGTTGGAGGCTTTCTCCCTCGTAGAAATAGACGATAAGCCATCATTTGGCAAACATTGTGTGATATCTGAATTCTGTCATCGCACAACTCAGGATAGATAATAAGCCCAGGGTATAACCCCCGGTGTTTTATTTTCTAATAACGGATGATCCATTGGAAGCGTTTTGCGCAGGTGACTTTGAAATATTTATTCGTGGCATAAAATTGGCGAGAACGTTTCAAAACTTTAACGAATATCTGAAATGCCGTTAAAAATATTATTTCAGGTATCTGAAATTTCGGGCCAAGCCGAAAAAAATTAAAACAATTTGGATCGGGTCGGTCCGGGTTCGGAAATAAACTTGCCGATAAAAAATTGAAATACTTCTGATCGGATCGTTCCGAAATGTTGGAATACCATATTCCCATGATGGGGGGAAATGACCTCATTTTTAATCGCTCATTAAAACTACTAGCCAGAATTTGTTGGAACGAGTGTAAATGTAGATAATTCTTGTTATTCTTATTTTATTCTGTGGGGGGTACATGTCTGACAAGCAGAAAAGTCCCTTCCCCTGTTGGGGGGAATTTTGATTTTGTTTTGGAACTTTCAAGTGAGTATTAAATTCTGACCAAAGAAGCGGAAAATTTGAAGATCTTGTTTCTTGTAAGTATTACAGGGGGCCAGGGCGAAGCCCTGTCCCTATTTCATTTGGTTCCTTACTGAACCGGCTGTAAGGCCGGGCTTATTGCTAGTATTATATGAAGTCTAAAGGAATAGAGAATCATCGTAGATGGAAACGTTGAAGGGCATGACGCAGATTTGCGTAGTAAGACTAGGAGAAGCAGACGGTGGTTGTGGAAGAAAGAAGGAAGATATTTCCATTTCCAATTAAGACCAGCATATCTGCTAATAAAAGTCAGATATATTCATTTTACAAGAAAAGGGCAAGCGGAAAAATACTTAGGAAAAGGCAGAGAGAAGGGGAAAAGAGAAAGCGCATAAAATGTTCTTTTTAGCTTAATGCAAAGGCTTAATATTGGTTTTAATAAAGGAGAGGAAGACAAAAGTTTGTGAAAGCATAATAGAATTGTTCAATCTCCTCTGCCCTGTTCTTCTGGTTCTCCTCGGGACTACTCTCCTAACAAACCTAGCACCACTATGAACGACTTCTATTACAAAAACTACACGAGTAAATGTGTACTACTACCGTACTATACCTTACACAAAGTATGTACATACTTCTGTTCTCAAAACCTAACCCAGGAGCTTTCATCATCGGTCTCAACGCTCCACTTTGCTTTTTCCCTCATCATATAACTTGGTAATTACCGACATAATTTTGTCAATTTACAAGCTTCTTACTACCCATTTTCTATTACTCTCTTCTCTCTATATCTCTGTCTACAATCCCCAGGAAACAGCATCATCATCCAACAAGGACAACCAACTTGTGTCTCTTCTCGTCCTCTCGTCGACATTATCATCATTGTCCCCACCCTCCGCCCACTTTTCCATGCATCACTAATCAAACCTCTCATCTCCATTTAAAACATCATGTGTCGGCATCCTTCAAAATCCATGTAGTAGTTTGAAACACAAAACATGACGAACACCATGTTCAACAACCTGGGAGAATTGTCAAAAACAATGAGTGGCTTTTCTTGGGATACTGATAGTAGAAGTAGAGGACAGGACACACGAATCCGCCCAGGACAGGATCACTCACATTTCACATTCTTCATGGGTTAGGATTTGAGTCCAGAGCAGGAACAACATTCCCGGGAAACGAACGGGGTAGTCGATTGATGAATAATATGAAAGAATGGGTTGACGGGACTACCCTGCCTCTACCATTTCACAATCTTCTATAAAGGAAGAATTATTAATTGATTATGAGAAAATAGACGTTGTTGTTTGGTTTTACTTCCTTCTCCTTCGTTTGAGACTGGAGAAAGTGATTTGTTGTTGTGGAGTGGAACAGAGAAGGATGCTCATTGTAATGCGAAGGTTATTTTCAATTAAGGAAGACAAGACATATATAGAGGACGGGAAGGAGCCCAAGCGCAGAGGATTTAGTCAGTATCAAAGTTACAATTTTATTATATTCACCTTCCTGATTCAATTTCCTTGGCTATTCAATTTCTCAATTGAGAAATCGCTGGCGTCCTCGTCGTCAAGACTCCTCACCAGCACAGTGGAGTCAAACCTATTTTAGAATTTCAGTAATAACCCTTCTCTCTCTCTACGACTGTGTAGTATCCTCATCCTTCTTCTCTTTAATAGTTAATATTTTGCGTGGAATTAATTTCACTGGCTCCCTATGCCTAGGGAGGAAATATGAGAGGTTCATCTTTAGCTACCCGAACCGTCTGTCTACTTCCAAAGCTCCGCTACCCGTTTCTCCTTCAGACTGCTAATGTTAATTAGACAGACAGTAACTCTGTAGTAGTCGCCATCACCAAGGAAAAGGAAAAGACGCCTACCCGAGTATATCTAAAAACATTTTTTAGAACATACGACCTCTTTCTATGTCATGTCATGTAATGTAAAGCAATAAAGGATCACATCTCACCCTTCAACTAATCTAATGACATATTGAAATATATGTTACACATGTGTCGTTTAATACCCGTACAAATATAATCATGTAACTACAGGAAATCCTTACTTGGTTTATAAGTTCTCTCATACTTGCGGAATCCTATATGAGACGAGATTTTATGACAAATCTCCTTAGTACTGTCAATAATACTAGTCGTAGTTCATTTAAAAACAAATAAAGGAAGAAGTTGTGCAAGATGAGATGGATAAACTGGATGGTGTCTTTTATTCGGCTAGTTGATCCTTTGAGTATTTGATTGAATGTTGGGTCTACTTATAAAGACGTGCCACATTTATCCCATTTTCCTCTTTTTGAATATTTAGATGGAATAGACCAAGTTACGAAATGTTTTGAGAGAGAGAGAGAGTTGAGGGAACAATTTGTGAGAATAGTCCCAATCCCAAACCCATCAACACCATACGGAGAAAATTAATGCTACGTCTACTCTCTCCCTTTGTGGCTTCATCAAAAGAAAAGTACCAAATGAGAACTTCACGAGTCAACAAAATACGGTGTCCGCTGTTTCATATTTGCTAGTATTATTGGTGCTAGAGATTCCGACTACCGCTACAAACTACAACCATCATAGCAAACTCTCTCTACCTCTTAAAATATTCACCGCATCTTTATTTCCTGACCTTTATCTCATGCTGATTCTCTGAACTCAACCAAGGCAGGGGACTTCGGAAAGAGACCAAAAACCCGGACTGCACTTCAACTCCAGAGTCCTTCTCAACAGTGGCACACTACAAACGGATTTATCCTCCTGGATGAGTGATCTCATTTCATCATCAAGAACCCCATCAACATCTCAAACTTCTTAACAAACCCTCAACTTCATTCTCCATTATGGTTTTGGTTACCAGCCGGCATCACCATTCCATTCTATTGCATTGGATTGATACAATCAACAAGGAATGAACCCGGGAAAATAATAGATATATGATTGAACGCCGACAATCAGGGAAGGAAAAGGTGATGAGGCTAAAAGATTCAGAGCTGACTCGGGTGCTCCTGTACTTTACTTTACCTCTCCCGAACACTCCTTCCTGTCTCCTTCAACTCAACAAACAAACATCATTAAAATCCTTCCTCTGCTTCTCAGTCAGTAGCTTTTTCAATTACAATCATTTCATCCACAGTTAGACAAAGGAAATGCATACAGATACAGATATGTAAGTAATTTATCGGGATGAGTTGATGAGAAGATACATGGTAAGAAGTCGTCCTGCATTTTCCTTCATTTGTCGGAAGTTTAATAGTAAATGAATTTAGATAGTTTGTCTCTCACTGCATCCCATCCGGCCTGTTCGAAGGATTGATATCACCTTGAATTTGTCATAGAGAATGAGTAATTAACTACCCGGGTTGTCTAGGAAAGGTAGCCCCAGTAGTAGGAAAATACTCCAGTATAGAAGTATTACACCATGAGTATTTGAGGGATCGAATGCTCGCCGTAATGAAGGGGCAAGGGTTGTCTATACTGCATCAAACAGACTGTGACAGAATATAATGACCCCATTATGGGGATGTCTCGAGTTCAATTCGAATTCTTCGCTGTAACTAATTTCACTATTGAAATATTTCGAATAAAAAATTTATTTCAATCGAACGACGTTTTTTCAATTCCGGTGCGTTCACCGGACTACTGCTCAAGAAAACTCGTTAAGTACCATCCTACGTTCGTATGGGATTGTATCCTCTCGGATTCTGCAAATCACTTAATCTGTTAGTCTAGAATTTGTTCTGTCGATTGTTTTTGAGGTAGAGAGCAGGTTGAGAGGGAGAGGCCAAAAGATAAAAACAATTAGTGTAGGAACCAAGGGAAAAGAATATTTATTATATGATTCATTTACGAGTTTGGTTTGTGTGGACGGTTTGAAGATGGAACGATTTGAGTTGGAAGTTAGTTGAGTTCTAAGTGTGCAGGAAAATGAGTAATGAGTAGTTGAGTTGAACTAGAAAGACGAAGAAGATCACTTGTACCAGATCACCAGGAGATGAGTTTGTTGGTGGTCAAATTGGTCGGAGTTGAAGTGAGAAAAAGTAAGTGATGTAAAGAAGAACAAGAAGGGAAGGAAGGTAGTCAGTGAAGCGGTAATTCGAGAGAAATGATGAGAATTGATTTTGTGATTGAGTTAAATGCATGCATACTTTTTGCTGGTTCTGAACAACTGAGCCTTGAGTTAAACTAGTAGTCAGTCATGGAAGTGGACACGGCTATGTAATATGTCCATGGTTGGAATAGCAAAGTAATAGATTTAGTTTTTGGACTCTGTTCACACGTCCAAACTGTCCAGATACGGTTCTAGTAGTAGTCCCTTTCAGTCAAACTCAATGTTATTCAATATAAACTCGGAGACAGACGGAATCGATTCTTCCACAAACTCCGTTATGTTACATGAGATACGTCCATCCATTTCCCCGTAAGCCTTGTGATGAGTACCAGACGTGTTCATGTGAGAGGAAAATCCTATTCTATAAACGATTGACCACTGGCGTTTGGAGTTAATCGAGGATTGCATTGTCTATGTATGCTTGAGCATATTCTGTTCCAGCCAGCGATACAAATTAGTAGACTTGTATTAATGGTCAAGTTTTTGGTGGCTGGGATAGCAATTTCACGCCGTCGTCGGTTTCGGAACACCAAGTAAAATACTTTCGATTTCCATGAATCCAAAGCCAATCATCATGAGTCAGGACATTTCTCTGTGATTTTGCCGCACAAATAAATGGTGCCGGGCCGAGACAGCGCTTCCAGCGTACACACACATACACATTTTGTAAGCTGCTTCACTACACTAATACCATGTCTCCGCCAGTTCGCCACAATCACAATAGGTGTGCATTATTTTCTTATTCTAACCCCAGATTCAACGATATTACTCGTCTTCCCATGACTCTCGACTAGACTACGAGTGACTTTTTCCCTCTTTCGTAGAGACGCCAATAAAACTCCACAAATGTGATTATTACGACGACTTTCGGTTCGAATGAAAGGGTGGGTGTTATGTTGGCGTAGTAACACTATCAACCAGTATATTCATTTTATCCTCCGTGCGTGCTTTAATCTGACACGAGTCCTTTCATTCTGATCCTCATGACACTGTTAGAGAGGCAGAGGATTAGTGGTATGTTCTTGCAAAGGTGTGAAAATACGTTCAATTTCTCAGAGGATGATTCCAGTTTTTTTTATAAGTAACAATCTGAATTTGAACTGTTAGAATTTAATTCAAAGAAAAAGTAACTCAAATGATTTGTCTCAGTTAGTCATTGTAAACCCAACTTCTGCAGTAGACCTCGGGATGTGTAAACAGAAACCGTGAGGCCGATTTATTTGTATTAGTGGTCAGGTCGCCCTAAATCCTACTTGCTTCCACCCTCAAGTTAATGCCAGCCGCTCCAGGTTTTAGTAAAAATATTCATTTTCTCTTGAGGAGAAAAGCAGGTCATAGTTTGGAAAGCAGACTATGAAAACGAATGATACACCCTTTGTCCGCTTCGACTATTTAGTTATGCTACTTCCGGATCACCCTTCAAATGGTTCAAATATAATGTAGTGTAAGCCGTTTGAAGGAGAAACGCTGATTCCCCTTATATTTTGGCCCCACTACTTATGTATACTACATATGTATAGGGATATAATAGAAGTTCCTGTGTAAAGTTGATTTTTCTAGGTGGAGAAAAGCCGTGTAGCTGGGTCATAGTCCTACTCGTAGCTCATAATACGGTTCTGATAGAAACGCTGGCTTTTGCAAATCTTCTTTACTCACACACTCTGACGTTCTTCGGATTACGGGAATCGAATAGAAAGGATTGGGAGTGATGGAGCCTTACTATCTTAGTGGGACATGAAGCCGTGGAGAAATGGGGGGAAACAAAACATAGGTACAGGAGAACTAGCAGTTATTACAACGAAGCCATATAAATTTAAAAACACGGGAGGATGCGGATGAAGGAAACTCACTCTCTTCCTAAACCCATTTTTCTGTAGGGCACGAAAAATTTAATTTATTCCAAAGTGATAACAAAGCGATTTCCTCTTTCTGTCCTTACTCCAAGAATCAAAAGCAAACAAAAATTTTCATTTACAAAGAGGAAGAATTCATTAAAGTCACGCCAGAGCTTAAACACATTAAGGAACCGGGGAAGAGTCAAAACCATAAGCCGGGCATGGAGATACAATATCCTCCCTACTTTTTTAATACATTCAGATAGAAACAAAGTCTGAGGCTTAGTTCCCATTTTCCACCGTCATAAGTCTGGATGGAAGATCGGAGGTCTCAGTGAGTCGTGTTCTTGCATCTCATACAAATTCACTTGAGCCCCAACCCACGGCCAAATTAATACTTTTAGTCCATATATCTAATTGACATGGAATAACTTCAGTCTCACTCACCATTCCGAAATCCACATAATCACTTTTATACTTTCTTACTCATCTTTCCCATTCTTTTTCTATAGATGAGGCAACGGGAGTTCGTTTTCTTACATAACTAGTTATACTTCCACCTTTTATGTACAACTTGGAAGATAATATTGAGCGGAACGGATTACTATTTGACAGGTGGGTGTGACAGTCAGACTCAACAGTCGGCACCTTCACGCTCAACCTTTAATTACTGTGCTGTAGAGGGCAAACAAATAACTCGTTTCTTAACTATTTCCTGCATAGAGAAAGTTTAATTGATTGTTTTGAAAGACATCTCTTGGACAGCCAGTTCTTCCATAAATGATGGCATAATACGACACTGCAATTATTGTACATATTATGCGTTAAGTGAATTTTACGTAGTGAACGTGGTCTTGCAAGGAAAAATTAATTTAAATTTATTACAATGATATAAAAGTAAACATAAAAATCTAACTACTACCAATTTGAAACTTCCAATTCGAATTAGAAATCTGATGGCCTCTTGTCGTTAATTGATTAAATGAAAGAGTATATAACATTGGATACATTTGTCATTTGTATTAAGACGATACAAGAAGCTGGTATTTCACTCTTATTTTCATGAGATGTACAACAAATCTGTAAACGGAGAAAGGAAACAGGATTAGGGAAAACTAGGTACCTGGGAAATCGTAATTAAAGAAATGCCGTCCGAACGTTTAGTTTGAGTTGAGGAGTTAAATGACTTGATAATAGGATTAGAAAAGAAGAATAGGACGGAAGAATGATCCTTTTGGAGGAGTCGAGTGATCAAGAATGAAATTAGGAGGACGTGTGAAAAGAGAAAGGTGTTTTAATGAGAGTCGCGTGTACAAAGTGTACATTTGTGTGAATTGAGATGAAGAGGTTGGAGTGGGAGTCGGAGATGATCCTTCCCTGCGGTTCGAACAGTCAGTCGTCCCATTCAATTGAATTCTAGTGTTTGGACATTCATGGAGTGAGGAGTCATTCTCATTCTCCACCGTTAATCCTTTTGAAGAGGATGACAATAAAAAGTGTTTTCTTTGAATTGAGAGGGACACTCGGTAGTCGGTAGACTTGGACACGGGTGTTTGAAAGCATGCAGAGATTTGACTGAGGGTAACAAAACATCCCTCCGGAGAAAATCTGTCGGGGTTCTCTTCAGTCTAGGAGCAGGTATTTGTAAGACCACAATTCTTGTACCCCAGGACATAAGGAACTTCTTTCACTGCCCGCCCCGACCTCACTCTCAATCCTCAAACCCATTTATTTGTACAATGATTGAGCCTTTATACTAATACTTAGAGAAGCAGAAGAGAGAATGGAAGGGGTACAAAGGTGTTTGTCCTCCGAAACCCCTTCCAGCTCTTTAGTAATTATCTAATATTCTAATATCATGTGAGTGGACGACTCCTTCCTATCTCTCTGTTATACATTGACACCTCGAACCCAGTCAAACTCCATCCATGTGTCCAACCTAATTACATTGAGCTTTAACAGAGATACAAAAAAGAATAAATGATTGAGTTCTTAGACCCAAAAACTTGGCAAAAAGATTCAATATGTAAGTGGAATTTGCAAAATGCTGTCGCAGACACTGACCTGTGCACTCTGTTCCCACCTTCCCTACAATTACAAAAAAGGTCTAAATAATTGACGGGCGAATACCTAATCAAGTCGTCGTGGCCTTTGGTCAAATTTGTGAGACTCACTATTAATTTGCATTGTTCACATTGCATGTGTGTGGTTGTAATATGTGCGTAGTTCATGTGTTTTAAGAAAGAAGAAATGGAAGAAATCACAGAGCCAAACCAGGCGGGACATCACAAAAAAGTAAGAAAGGACCTAATTGGTATTCCAGGTGGAATGGCACTGGTCTTAATTGTCTAGAATGCTGACTGCCTTCAGACGTTTGGGTTGAGTGTAATTATGGGGCTCAAGCATTTGTATGTCAATGAAGTTCCAACCCCCCCGGAGTTGGCAGAACCACGTAAACAATAAATGTATAATATGAGTAGTAAAAAGATTCCACCACAATAACTTGTTACTGCCCACTCGTTCTTTTATGTGCACTCCGCCAACTTAGTCACTCTTTGTAAAAATGAAAATCTGTGAAACAATCAAACATGCATCCGCCTATGGGGGCTCATCACACAACACATTAAAAGAAAACTTAGTAATGAGAAGAGATTTCATCATTTTCATTATCAACATTAATTCCATTAAAAAAATTATATGCTCATTGGCACTGCTTTAAATTCAAATTATTCTTCTGACTGCGAAAGGTGCAACCCCGTATCTAGTGTTGAGTTTAATAAAGTTTTTAAAATCGTCGAGGTCTCTGAGAATACTACAACCACTCAAGCACACCGACTGAGATGGGGCATAAGATTTTATTAGATTGTCTCACGGTTTCAGGCACGTAGAAGAAATAGAAAAATCGCTTCGAAGAAACCCTTGTCATCAACCCGGTGCGGTGAGAATCTGGTGGCGGAAAAGATGAAGGATTTAATTGGGAAAATTAATTAATATCAGTGGGATAAGTACCTGAAACCATAAGAGGAAATGGAGTGTTGTAATAATACGTGTATGATCAAACAACACGTTACTCATACTTTCCAGGAATGTTTTGAAAACATTGGATTGAGCAGCTTTGAGAACTGAGAAGTTTAAATTGCTTTTGCGAGATGAAAATTCTTGTTGTGGAGCGCGCTTCATTTTCCGATTTCTTCGTTTTCCTCCAGTCTGGGACTGGGATTGAAGAAACGGTTCCTCTAAAAAAAGTGTAATTATCTGAAAAAACTCCCAAAGCATTGAATTCTATACAACAAACGTATTAAATATCCTCCCCTTTCAAGGATGAATGGATCTTTTGTAACCTCTCATTCTTCTCCTGTGCTCTCCTTCAAATAGATACTCACAATATTAGTTCTGTTATTCACTTTTGTCTCCCATATCTTAGCCCAGGTCAAAAGAAAGAAGAAACCTCCGGTTTAGTTTTTTTTTCTTTAAAAAATGTTCCACAGATATGTGCGGGAGTTTTCTGTCTGTCTGTCCTTCTTATTTATGCCCATCATGTCATCCATCCCACAAATATAATACATAGTACACCTTACCTGAGCTACACCACTCGCCCAGTCAGAATAGAATAATACCCACGACACGGTTCACTTCAGAGAGATACAAAATTACAAAACGATACACAATACTTCAAATTTCCCTAACTTCTTTTTCTGTCTCAATATAAATAATACGAGTAAGTAAGAAAGCCTATTAGATACCCCCCCCCCTTCGTTTTCTCTCTTTTATATTACTCTTCAATATAGTGTCACTTTATTTCATTTCCGCTCCTCTGATCGCCCAGTCGGTCCGTAGAATTTAGGTTATGATTTTTTTTACCAAGTGATGCTGAAGAGAGGCTCAATTTATAAGACCACAAGGCAAGAAGAAGAATGCAGCATTCAAAAGAGATCAACAGAACGTTAGAAATAAATTCAACGGGACATGAATCATGAATGAGTCTTGAATCCAGCAATCTCAATCTCACCGAATCTCATAAATTAGGGTTACATTTTCGATTAGACCTGGAATTAGACCTAAGCGATTGAAAATACTGGAGTCAGTATATTATTCCACAGATGGGGGAGGACATTTAGTTGAGACACTAAACAGTTTTTAAAACTTTACAATTGAATTCAGATTTGCGTGGGTGAAAGAATTAAATTATGCCCCAATTCTGCTCGGAACAATTTCACGTCATTATTTATTTAACCCCATTTGTCTATTACTGTTAAGTTGAAACTCAAAAAACTTATCGCTACTTATGTTTCTTAGAATTGCGTATGTCAAACTACTCATCTAATTTCAACTTCGTCGACTGGATTCAGATAATGATATTGTGGTTTGAACAAATCAGTAAATGACAAAAGATGAATATTTGTGAGAGAAAGAATGCATGCCCCGTATTTGAAAATATGACGTATTGCCAGCAATTCCGACCGGAACGAGTGAAAACCAATGGTTCGCTAGGAAAGTACATAAATAGGGATTATTCTAGCAATAAACAGAATCTCTTTTTAAATCCTTAAAGCCTGAACTTCTCTTCTCCATACAACTTATGTACTGGAGAATGTTTACAAGGAGTTATGGTTATTGCTCTGGTTTCAGCATTAATTCGGTGAAAAATCACCCTCGACGCCTTCGTGCTCAATTAGTACAAATTAACCATCAGCAATCACATGCAAGTAATTTCTCTTACTTATGACTTGAATATGGCACCTTACAAAGCTTGACATTTGTAAATGGCAGGTAATTCATTGTAAGTGTATTTAACTACAAAACCGATGTGTAGAAATTAAAGAGGTGAACGATTAAATTTGAATAAAATGTATGAGTTGTAAGTGTGGCTCAAGAGAGTAAATTAATTGAATAGCTTAATTAAATTTGAGATTCCTCCTCACGAACGATCACTTGAAGAGTTGTACGTTTGTGATTAAAAGAATGGAGAATTATTGTTTTTCTTTACTTAGCCCTGGGAGACTAGACGGAGGAATAGAAAAATAATTATTTGAGAGCATGAAAGTATTTTATTTTAAGACATAAGCTCCGATCAAAATGTACGGAGCATAATTTTTTAGGCGACTTGACTCTAAATGGAGAAGAAAGGGTTGTTCGTTCAAGGAAAAGGTGGTTGTTGACAGAGAAGAGGTGAGGGATTTGTGAAACGCATAATTATGATGATTGGTATCTTTAATTCTCCACGTAGTCTCAACCTTATTGTGTTGAATTAATTAGTTATTTTTTTCTAATCTCACAACCACAATCTCAAAGTTTTGAGTTGTTGTAAGAGGGATGGTTAGAAATAAGAAGGAAAAAGTGCAGAGACGAGTTTTATACAACATAAAACAATGGATGATGAGTCGTATTCGTAAAGCAGAGCTTAAGTTCTTGTGGAATACCCCAGAGTCCATATTTAAAAGAAATCAAGTCTCGGTTATTTTAATATCCAATTTTTACCCAAGGAAAAAAAGGGGAAAGGCAAATGTGATATTAAAGCAGTGAGTGAGATTTGAGGAGGAAAAAGACGAGGACGAAGGTATTATGCAAAGTCAGTCGGATAATTTGGAGTTTCTTTTCTGGGTTGGTGTTGGGCTTTTCTAAAGAGAGACTTCCCAAAAAAAATCTCAACTGGAACATTTAGACTTCGACTGACTGAGTTTCTAACCAAAAAGGCCAAATTCATCTTGATTCTTATACTCAGACTATACACACAATACCTTCTTTAACTCTAAATGCTTTGGCCATTATAGCCATCCTCCGTATTATTAAAACCTCAGTTGTAATGTCTGATTTCATCATATGACTCCGAATCCGCTACTGTTATGTACTATCCGCTTAGCTTCTCAAATCACACCGAACTTTAACTTTGCAGAATAGAATGAGAATCCGTCTTATCTATTCCCTGAGCCACAACCGTATACCCCCTTTTTTCCATCTCATCCTGACTCGCGTTATAAAATATTAGTTTGGATAATATTCTTTCTTTCCCTACTTTCTTCTCTTGTGGAGAGGAAAATGTGGTACAGGGACGAAATTACAGAAAACGGAGATCATAACTCTACGTCGTCGCAAAAAAAAGAATCCCATCTAATCAAACCGTGTAAGGCCAAAACTTACATCTGTCTGACGCCGTTTTGCATAAAACAGACATTAGGTAGAAACACTTTCGAACAGTCTTATTAAAAGATTTACATTACAAATATGAACAACTAACATAATTTGTCAATTTAACAGGACAGTGCGAGCGGAGACGCGGGACTGAATAAATTTTTGTTGTTTCCTCTTCGCGCACTCCGTCCTATTATGAGATCCAATTAATTCCTGTCCCTGTTTAATTTATTCTTGAACACCTGTGTTACTATTGGTTAGTAACCCGAAATCTTTGTCGTCAAATATAATTACAAATAGGCTTCTGCGTGAAAATAATACTACAAAATTATTGCCGATTGGAATATTAATTTTGACACAATGGTGTTTGCCAAATAAGATCATTAAACGAACACTTCACTTTTCTAGTTTGATTCGATTCAACATTAAACATATTTTCGCATACTTTCGATAAAATTATTTTGTCCTTGATACTTGCGACTGTCACTATACTGGCTCAATATATGGGACTCAATAATTTCACTTACTGAGTGGTACATCCTCAGATTTATTTGTTCTGATTATGTCTTGATTGCGTTGATTTGATTAAATAAATAAGTAAACGCGGAACTGTTAGAGAAATTCAAGCAGTCGATTTGCTCAACGGCAGACTTTCTCCGACGCGGTGCAGTGTGCTGCCTTATATCTAGTTGCATTTCGTTATAGAGAATCTAAACATCGAAAAGAAGACGCAAATAATAAACGAAACGAGAAGTCAGTATTTAAATAAAAATACTCGTGAGTTATTTTCCTGTACCTACGCAAAACAAGTCATTAATATTATTCAAATCCAACAAATCCATTTGGTTCGTTTTTGAAGCGCGTGTGGTGTAGAAGGAATGGATTCTACTCATCCATGCACATCACAGTTTCCAACCATGACAAATCGTATCTTTAGATTTGAATCACATTACTCTAATGAGATTGTGCCTCATTTTTAATGGATAGCTGAAACGTTTAGTAATACCTTTCCCCCTTTTTCCTCACATCTTTATAATGTAACAGGGTTTTTGTAATCTACTATTTATGCATGTATGGAACTAACTCTTGGCTAGGGACTATAAGCGCTCACGTTCTGATGTGTTTGTCGGAGACATAAAGAAGTGGAGACTACAAGTAAAAGGAGAGCGACTTTACTCAGTTGCACGGAGTTATTCCAAGTGAGATTCATACATAACATAATAAGTATAATCAGGGTGGGTAAGGAAGTAAAGTGGAAGGAATGAAATGAAACCATTAGGTTTGAATCACCCGGTTTAGATTGATCCCAGTGAGTGCATTAAAAGTTTTTGGCACTCATCAAGGGAAAATTAATTTTGGTGAAAGTGGGAAGCTGTTTCTTGGGGAGAATTAATTTCAAATGAATGAAAGATGAGGGAGAAAGTGTGTGTCGGTAAAAGAGTGAGAGAAAGGTCATACCTGGCCGTTGTGCAGTCTTTGTAGAGAACGTCAAAGTCTTTGCAAGAGAGTAATTTGCACCGGTTGACCCCTGGTTGAATTGCACCCAGCCCACGAAGAATCCTCACTTGTTCAACATTACAAACAATCGGGATAATGTCTAGACGCTTAAGTTTTGTGTACACGGTGTGTAGACCTCCGACCAAATGCTTGAGAAAAAGTTCAAATGCTTGTGGTAAGCACAACATGGTTTCTCCATTGATGACAAAAGCGGCCACTTTTTGACCACGGTAATCCACCAATTTACATTCATTGGCACTGGGGTCATTCGTGGGGGCTAGTGTGGCTGGTGGGCTCCCGTAAGGGTGCCGATCCAACCCGCGATCACCCACGAATGAAGAGTTACTTCCGCTAAAGTCATGGTGATGAAAAGAGGCTGCAGCTGCCGCAGAGCTCATTGCATTCAGAGCACTCAAACTGGCCAAAATTCCAGGAGCCATATTTTTGGCCGCCGATGAGGCCGCAATTGAATTGATCATGTGATGAGCGGCCAAAGATGTTGGTGGTCCAAGTGGGGAATTTCGATCCATTGGTGGTGAATATGGTTTTGGACCACCTCCGCAACCGCCTCCACCACCGCGCCCTCCCAATGGTAATGACAACGCCATGGGTGAAAGTGATGACCCTCTTGAATTTGGTGATGTCATTTCTTCTCCACTTGACCCACCGGATTCCATAGTTGGATCTATTTTCATCAACATTTGGCGGCGTTCGGCGGAGAGGTAGGGGTTAATGTGTTGCTGGAGTTGGGGTTGTTGGTGTTGAGGGTGATATCCACCACCACCACCAAGAATGTATGAGTTGAGGTGTGCCAGCAACACACTGTTCAAATTGCACGTTCCAATTTTGACCCCGGGGGTTGTTTCCCAAAACACTTGACAATTAAAACTTCACCCGGGGAAATGTGAGAATTACAGCACTCAACTCGAGCTCACAGATGACACCTTCCAGTTACAGTGCATGAGGAAGCGTCAGTCAATTAGTCCATGGATAACATTAGTACTTATTGCAGGGTGTATAATATCGGTCCTTTCAGAATGTCCAGGATCGAACCGCCCAGTAACGATAATTAATCAATTACTTAGAACTCTGACACTTCCAAATTTCGGGTGATTCTTTGCCGTCAGTAGTGGTCAGGAAAGACCAGGGTGTGGCTGTTTCATTATCTTCGTCAAAAGTCATCAGAGATTAAACGAGTACAAATCGTACAATCCGCACCTGAAGTAATTTCCACTCAACTAATTTCTCAACACTCTAAAAGATTTCATTTCACTTGGGTATTTTGACAAATAATTAGGATGAGTTCGATGATTAAATATATTAGTATCTCAATTTCTTGGACGAGCAGTATCTGGTGGGTGGTATGAATTGAATTAAATATTTAATAATTTAATTTGGCATTGTTGGGAAGTGTTGGGGGAAGGATGACTCTGGTTAGAGTTGTTGTGAGAGACTGATGAGGTTGCAGACACAGTTGTGTAATTAGTTTGGAAAGTGTAGTAGTAGTAAGTTGGCGAGTTTGCCGTTTGCCGGACCGCGTGTCACTGATTGCGGCGGAAGGTGGTGGGTTGAACGACGGGTTCTTGTTGTTTTCTAAAGCTCTCCACGATTACTGATTACACCCAGAGCGGAGTGGATGCGGCAATGCAGTCGTGCAGTGTAACCTTAATCATCCCTTCCTCTAAGTGTAGCAATCCAGTACTGGTAAACTGGTAACAACCAACTAGTACGTTACCCTTCAGACAAGTTCTTTTTTGGGTTGGTTTTCGCTTTCTTGAGAAGCACGTGGTGGGAGATACTGAGGAAGATCAGTAAAGGACTTCAGTTTGGTTTACAAATGCAATGGGTAATTCTGAATCTGATGCCCACAACACCGGAACAGAAGTTTTCAAGACATTTTGGAAACCTTTGGTTCGTATTAAAAAATTTCGGGGCATTGCTAGAACCGGAAATCTTAGGCTGATTTTTTTGGAATTCTCTTCGGCGATAACTTGGAGACAACTGAGAATTGTTATGATTGTTAGTAGTTGTATTGTTTTGTTATTGTGGTTGACGGAGTGGTTTTTGTAAGATGTTGATGATGTTGAAGGAAGTGATGAATTAAGAGGAGTCGTAGTGAAGAGTTGGGATGGAGGATTGAGGAAAAAAGGGAAAACACAATCGAATCGGAGTTGAATTAGATGGAGGAGAGAGAAAGAGAGAAGAGAAGTTGGAATGAGATCTGTAGAAGTCAAATCCTTTGCGCAACCCGAATACTCATTGGTTCTTTTTCTTCAGACGTAACGCCTTGACGCGGTTCCATTGGTGAAGGAGCAAGTCGGGAACAAGACGAGAAAAAGCGATGACAAAAGTTAAAAATTACTTATCACAATTGAAGGCGGATTCTAAGACTCATCTGTCCTCTCCTCTTCATCCGAACACACAAACGAATTCACCTTACATAAGTCACTCCATTTCTCCCACGCCAACACAAAGGCACTCCTCGACACCATCAATTCATATATTTACACGCACACTTTCTCCAACCTACGTGTCCACGACGAGCTGGCAGGTAATCCAACAAAATAATGTCAACGTAGGGTGACAAACTCACATTTGTCAAAATTTTCGGACGCAAGTAAAAAAAATTTGCGTGGACATTCACATGCGACAATGTTCTATGTACTGTGAACGCGCTGACCAAAGCTCATACTGTCATACCGTGGATGTCAAATGACAGGAACCTCCCCAATTTCTTTGATGCCCGAACAACAATGAATTATGAATTTTTATGAGGGTGGATATTAAATAGATAACAATCATATGTGATTAAAAAAGATTGTACTACCCGACGACCCTTCTTCCGTTTTTTAGGAAAACTTTTCTCTCTAGTGTGTGTTGACTGCAGAGGGACAAAAAGGGACTGATGAAGTTGAGGTTCCTTTCACTGGTTTTTAGGAGTATGGCTTTTGGCTACAGGGATGATATTATATCATGTATGATATTCTATGTATGTGTCCATGGCCAGAAGAACCGATTTTGAGCCAGATCGGCATACATTACATCCATACATAGACAAACCGAAACTGGAATAAGCACACCAATTATGAACGTCGAGGAGCAGCGTTTTGAGCTTAGTACCAATGGTAGGGCATCATAACTACATCACATAGTTAATATGGTTTCAGGGTGGCTGTTAAGTAGGCTGCGAAATAAAATGGTTTGACAAATGGTTCGCCAACCTAGCTTAGGGCAAGGAAAATACATAATTCCATAACCCTTTTCTTTTTTTCATATCAACTATGCAAATACCAAAGATAATTACATAGATATGTAGACGGACCGACTTTGACTTTCCTCTCCCACCCGTCTCTGATCTCCAAATTATTGACGGATTCTTAAAAATGACCCCATGATTTGCGAGGGAACTTTGCCTTTTATTTTTAGTGATGTACCTCAAAGATGAGAAAAAGTCAGAATCGACTCGCTCCAATAACCACCACAACTCACCTAAAACCGCTTCCTTTTACCATTGCTCAACTCTGATTTATTGCTCATCACATTCGTATTTCACAGAAAAGTATACACCTGTAAATATTACCCTCTGGAAAGGAAAACTGAAGTGAATACCTTCGGAGAGTCCAAGTCCAGGCAGTGAGGTTTAAGCCCAGATATCTCAAAGGGAAAAAAAACTCTGACATCTGCCAAATTATGGAATGGTATTTTAATGTTTAAGCAGACTGCTGACGTACATCACCTAAAAGGCAGTTAAATGCCGATCCTCATCTCATCAAACTCATCTCTTCCCATTATGCTGCACTACCAGTCAATTCACCCCCCAATAACGATTCTTCATTTCATCAATTGTAAATATTATAGACTTTCAACAAGAATGTAAATTTCTCATACAGCTCAAATGCCCCTCCAAGAATTCCCTTAAGTGTTATTATCCCGCCCATGCCCAGTATTTCTGTCTTGATCCAGTGGAAGTGGAAAGTTCCTTTTTCTGCATGACCTATGAAGTCTGAACCTTTAGGTGCAGGGAGGAATCGATGTCTTTTTATGCAAATGTTTGATCAAAAGTGTTTGCGAATTTTTCGGACCAATTCAATATAAAAGTTTGCTGCCCCCGGTTACAATAGTTGCAGTGTTTAATACAATCAGAAAAATATGACGTGATGATATGTTTATATATCTTGATGGAATGAAGACAATGCGCAGGATTCAACTTAGGAAAATAATTTCTAATTGCCGTATTACAGGTAATACAAAAAAGCCTGGGGTATAGACCTAAAGATAATTTTTATCCCGGGCAATGTTCCAAACTTAAAATTTCGGCAGTCTACTTTCCGCATTTGCGAATATAGTAGTGATGTCCAGATCCACTCTTTGAGAGAGAGTTTAAGGACAATTTGTATATTGTCAATATTGTATTCATACTTCATTTTTTTTATTAATATGTATTGAAATTGAGGATTGAATGTGCTATTCTATATTACTTGTATTACATTTTACAGGTTTTAAGAAAAAATGACGAACACTTTGGGCCTCAGCTCAAAAATGTTGTTTTTGCACGAATTTTCGAATTCCGAAATGTTTTTGAACTGATACATAATAACGCCTTCCCCTAATTAAACCGGTGAACTTGGGCACAATTCTGGTAATGTTTTGTAAAATTTTGATGAGACAGTTGAATTTTTTTCGCCAGTAGTGCTAGATCTCCACCTTTATAAACCGTCTAAATGGCCTCATCCTTCCTTTCGCCTCCCATGCCCAGAATGCCCAGTGAACATTTTTATATTCATTCAATAAGAATTTCTCAATTGCAAATTGCAACCCGGTTGAACTACTCGATTGAAAAATTCGTCATTAAATATTGAATGTGACTGCCAATTTTTGATAAAGAGGATGAGATTCTGGATGATTCTGTTTTGTCATATCGAACGGAATGGTTTCTCTAACATGTTTTGTTCACTGTTGAACATTCGGTCATTATACATGAAAATCGTACGCTCACAATCACATCAACCGGATAATAAGTTTCATGAGATTCCTTTGAAATAATGGCTGTCCAGGAACAGGAAAAGTATAAATAATTTTGAACACTGGTTCACTTGTCACCTAATGCCTTCTTGTTAAGACAACTAGAAAGGATCCTAATCAGTGACAGGTCCAGTACCTGGTATGATTCTTGTTTGTAATCACCCTACGATGGTACAATACAAATTAATATAATTATGTGAAAAAAACATAATGTTGTTTGAAGAATGGTTTATTATGGATGTAAAGGTAAGAGGAAAAAGCACGTTCGTTCGATCTTTCGTTCGCTGTATGAGTTGAATTAAGTCCAACCTCCGTTCCATCCCGTTCTTTCATATTTTAATCGGCTCGACGAGAGAACACCTGTAATTATCTTTTAGAAATTTCTTGTCTAATCCATGTATCTTCGTATGACCAATGAGTTTGTAATTAAACCAAGCAAGTAACTCATTTGTACTTTAGTAAATGTGCCCAGAAATCCACAACAACGAACGCACATCACCTGACATCATGCCGTTTCTTTTAACAATCATGTATACTCAAGAAATACGGTGAAGTGCAGTTCAGGGCAATGGAATAGTTTTAACCAGCGTAACCTTTTTTTCACAATTTTATCTGATTTTCTTTATGGTCACGTCGTTGCATTTACTCTTAGGACAACCAACACAAGGAAAGGGAGTACAATTCACTGTGCATTGAACTGAGTGTAGTTTATATGTATGTAGAGTGCATTAAAGATCTGAAGGAATCCATATGGTAATATTATTATGAATTACTGACATTTCATGAGATGGCTATATAAGAAAGACTATTAGATAAGGAAAGAAAGCAAAGAAGAGATTGGAATGTGCCAAAGGACTCCGCGCACTCGTCCGACACCAGTCACTGTCTATAAAACCCAACCCACTTCATCCACTCTGGCTTCCAATTCCTATTCCTACTGGACATTGGACATCCTCTGCTCCCAGACTTCTCAGGAATTCTCAACGCGAAATTAGTACTTCTAGACTATTAACTACTCGGACTCCGGCATTTCATTTTCAATGAAGTATCCGAATAGGAACTGAACACCTGCCCAAAAAAGTTAACGGAGAAAATATGAGCGTCCCGGACCTTATAACTTCTATTCTATTCTCAAAATTGACGGATTGAGCTAATTATTGCATAATATTCGGATTCTTCATAAAATTCTAGCAACACAATGCATCCACAGAATTCCAAAAAAGATTTGAACTTCGAAACAAATAAAATTCAATTGAACCGTTCCTGAGGGCATACACATGAATCCATTCACTCCATTCCTTCCATTCACTTTTTCGGAGAAGTGTTCAGATCCTTTTCGGATACTATGTGTATTGTACAAAGTGACAGAGGCAGACTCTACTCTACCGCTTCGTTGCGGGCAAGGTTAAATCTCTCGTTCAGTGCAATTGTGGTGGTTGCTTTAAAGAACTTTTCCCATTACGTATAATATTTTCTACCACTAGAATTTCCTTTCTGTAGACCAAGGCGACCACAACCTGATTAATGACCAGCAGTCCTATCTCTCAATGTTGAAGTGGTATCCCAGTTTCGACATCCCTTTTCATTGGCATTTCCACAAATATTCTCTGAAGGCAAAAAAAACAGAATAGCCAATACATTTTTAGTATCAAAACAGCTATTTATATTGGAATAGATTGCAAATTGTCAAACAGTCTGACCGGCAAGTCTAAAATTCAAGTTTTTATTTTTGTTGCTATGATTTTAAGTTTAAGCTTAATGGATATCAACAACTGTAAGACATCCAGTTCTTACATTTCTTGTGACTTTGAAGAATAAAGAGAGCTTTTTGAAAATAATCTACAAATCGATTTAAGATTAAGAACGAATCACGACTGCTCACGGTTGATTCGACCACGTTCCTTACAGTTCTAAGAAATTTTTTCCCTTATTTGGCGCGCATATTTATTTTGCAAACAGTTAGGTTAGGGCCTATCTTTTAGGACTCCAATTCGCGACAACTCGCCAACGCCCAAATAAGTTGAAGAGTTTGGAGTTCCGTCGTTCTAATGAAAAACATTATAACAGACCACACACATGACCGCCCAAAAATATTGCTCTCATTCTTTCAATGTTACTACAATGCGTTATTCGTTATTTAAGTGTATGATTTAGAAACAGCACGGTTCTTCAGAATTCGTCGGTCTATTCTGTTTTAAATTCTAACTCACGAACCATGGACTCATTTTAACAATTTCAAACACTTTATTCTTCAGCAAGAATGGGATGAAAATTCAATTCGTATATTTGAGACTTTTAAGCTTGACAATTGTATAGTGTAGTCCATAACATTTTGGACAGTCTACCGTGCAGTCCTTCATGGAAGGATACTAATGAAAATGAGATATACATACGAATCTTATTGGGGATCTAAAGGGCTCGAGCGTTTCAGAATCCGACGACCGTGTTATGTCATGTCAGAAGAATGCAACCCCACCATACAGGTCATTCGTTACCAGGGTTCGTAATTACCCGGTAATTACGTATAATTACCGGTAATATGGTAATTATCGGGTAATAATTTAAATGGTAAAAACGGTAATTTAAAATCGTTTTAATTATCAGGTAATTACCGTTAATATCGATATTTACAATGGTAATTACCGTTAATACCGGTAAATACCTTGGTAATTACTGGTAATTTAAAAAAAATGTACTCACTACTCTGCGCTTGCGTACAGACACTGCGCGTCCGCTCGGCGCGCTGGGCACGCGGTGGTAATTACCATTGGTAATTACAGATCTTTAAAATACCGGTAATTATCTTTTGGTAATTACCGACGAACCCTGTTTGTTACCACCACCCTTTTCGTGCTAGATTTGTAGTTGTTAGTTGATTGCAGCAGCTAAGGAAACGTTTCACGGCTAAATTAACTAATATTAGAGTAAACTTATATGGAACATCCAGTTGAAAAACACCAGATGGCATTATCAAACTCCGTTAAACTTTCACGTGAAGTAAATCCACTCGAAAGAATGAATACAAATATAAAGTAAATGCTTATCCTAAGACTTATCAGTGGCCCGAATGGAAGAGGAAGGTTTCTGAATTATCCTTTTGATTTAGTGTTATTTCTGGTGAGAAAATGGAAGAAAGATAGTTGTCGATTTCATTTCCCCCTCTTGATTGTAGCATGTAAACCCTTTAATATGATACAAGTAGGTCAAATGTTGATTGTAGTTTTTTGTGGAAAGGGTAAAAGTAAGAATGTAGTGGCTGGCTTTCATTCCATCAATATACGCGTAGGGGATAACCTGAGTCGGCACTTAGACGTAATGGGTCGTTGGAATATGAATTCGGGGTTTGGGAGAAGTAGTTCAATAAAAAGGACTATGTTTAGACGGGTGGCTGAGATTAAAAAGCCAGAGTGAAGTCATTTGTAGCGATGAAAAGATAGAACGGGTCTTGATTAGAGCCCGAGAAGGGTCAGAGGAGATCCAGTCAGTCCGACACCGAACAAAGTCACCGGCGTCGTCTGTTTACACCGGCCACGGGTGTACATTGAGTGAATACATAAGAGGGCCTTGGGTGTCATATGGCACTAGCACTGGCACTGAACTCTGCCCAGCATACGGAAACATAATCCGTGGAGAAAGAACCCGTCCAACAAAATGAAAGGAAGAAAGGCACTCTTCCATCCAACTTGCTTTTTTCCGTTATCGACAAAAGCCATGAGACATGCATGGGAGCACATGTGCAATTTTTTATTTCATCATCATCGTCCGATATATATTTTGGAGACCACATCAGTTGCTCCCGGATAAAAAGAAACTGCAAAGTAATGCGAGCATCATTTTTCTAATTTGATTTCAGACGAAAAAAAATTCTGTTTCTTTTCCCTCTTTTCTCTGCCCTGGTTTTGGTTTCCTCTTGTTTTTTACAATCAGCTCTGTCTCCCCGGGTTCTCTGTCTGTGATTTCCATTACAAATGCACGCGATAATTTTTCATCGGGATTGTACTGTACGGGTGAGAAGTGAAGACCGACCAGGGAAACTTGACTATTACGCTTCGCATGCCTTGTCCGCCCATTATGTATTACATCATTTGAAAAATGTAATCATATCATTCTCCTTTTGAATAAACTTAGTCTGCCTGAGAACATGTAATGGGAGACCAGATGCAAAAAGAATTTTTAGTAATCAATATAGGAATTCCTGTGTATCACCAACCTTATCACGACTAACTATTGTCATCAAATTCTGTTCTTCTGTAATTCATCTCTTCGTGTGTGACTGAGTTTCTACGTTCTAAATTTAACATTGACATTTTAATGAGTAGGCCAGCCAAATAGTTAAATGACGTAATGACCTGCCTTGTATAGCCTATTTACTTGAAATGATAAACAAACCAACGAAGAAAAACCCATACGGAGTGTCCCCAAAGTTCGCTCTTGTTCTGATGGAAAGATTTTATCGAATTAGGATCTGCTACGGATTCAAAATCGATTCAATTTATGAAAGGATATATTTTTCCATCATATGCTATATAGCCTAGGAGTCAGATACGTGTCGGTATCGGAATTGAATTTGAATCGTTGTCGAATTGGTGACGAAATTTTAGGACAATGTGTAAGATATATAAAGACATTCGACGTTTAGTTCCAAGGGGCGAATCAAGATTGTAATCATTGCGAACACAAAAAGAAATTTTTTCCTTTTTTTGACACAAAATCGTAATCTCACCTTTTGATATTACCAGAAAAGTGTATCACTCACGTTACACGATTATTTCACAGGATAAGTTTGCATACCAAACCCTTTATCGCTCTCTGAGATATCTTTCCCGATGTATAAAGAATGTGCATTTAATTATGTATGTGTGACATGTATTAAAATAATATCAAAGCAATTCTTGCGCTCTCCACTTAACTAAGTTCCCAATCATGTAACCTGCCAATAATTTTGTCCCCTGCAAATGAGGAGTTGTAAACATTAGGATATTAATTAGTTTTACGTCGTTTCTAATCAATATGAATGCAGAAAGTAATTGCATACTTGTCATCTGAATACAATGAAGTCAATGCTCGAAAAGCACCAGCAGGAGAATAACCCAAAGTGATTTTACATAATAAGTGTAGTATCACTATCACCACTACCAGTGAGCGCCATTTTGTAATGTTAGTTTAGCATTTTCTTCCCGCATTGTATTGGAATAGAAATGACTGCATTGCATTTGCAATTCCAGTCATTTTGAATTTTGGGGTTGGGTTGGATGTTAGACAGTGTTAAGGATTAAGATTTCCACATACTTGCATGCTGAGATATAAGAATTTAATTCTTGATGTTCTCGGTGAGTAGGAATTAATTGTAATTACTGGGAATGAGGGGCTCAATGGCAATTCACCTTAGAAAAGGCAATAAATCATTGAATAGGAAGAATGTAGACGCGGAGGATAATAAGAGTGGTTCAAGTGAGTTGAAGATGAGTTCAAAATGAATTGTGCATCTATCCACATACATATCTTATAGTTTGCACAAAATGTACTCAAGGGTTCCCTTACAGATCAATGGATCTCCTTCTTCATCCATTTTATGCAAACTGGTTATAGGTTGACTGCTTCCAAGTTTTTAACATGGAGATCAGATGGTAGTAAGACGGACAGAATTATGTACATCCTGACATTATAATGCAAAAGTTTGGGAGTTAGTTGCACAAGAGAACCATTTATTTTGGAGATGGGTTTCTGATGAATAGAACTGTTGGATATTGTTGATACATGGTTTGACTGAAGGAACTTGCCAGCTCGGACCTCATACACTAGTTGATAGTCATTGAATTGAATTCACTCAAAAAAGAGACATAATGGTTGAGTTTAGTGGATATTTTATCAGGGAATGTGTCCTATTTGACACGAGTTTCGCCTAGGCTTAAGTAGGGGGTAAGTGTTAGGGCGCAAAAGGACTTTTTTCGTGAGGACGAGAGAAGATGATCAACTGATGTTTTGTGGCTTTTCAGCCCAAGCTGACTGACTGAGATTGTGGTCACAGATAGACTCAAAAGCAACTGGAATCACTCCACGCTTTGATTCATGAGATTTATCTCAAAAACATCCATACCTCGATCACTCGATTGAATAAAAGAGACCATCATTTTTTAAAAACCGTCCTTCGTTCTGCCACACCACAACACTGTGTATTCTCTCGAGAATTTAAGAGCTGATGATGACAGTCTCCTGTGACTTTTTTTGGGGAACTCACGATCAATCCTATTCCCACCAAACCACTAAAATGACCAATTCTACTCTGGCTGGCTTTGAATTTTTACAGGTCGTTCGTCTCAAAATACAGACAAAATACAGACTGTTTGTGGTCGCACAAACCTCAGAACAATGACGCTAACAAAATGTTCCGTTGCCTTCGAGTGGGTTCACGTCTGTGTAATCGGCTGTTCATGACAATTTTACCCCCTTGTATCATATTGCTAAGTATCATTGCCTTCGAATTGTTTTGAGACAAGACAAAATTGAATTTACGAGTTAGGTCCCATATATATAGACCGATGAGCAATAACTTACTTACAATTAGCAATTACACCAAAAAGTGTTTCTGGTTTCTCATATTGTTTCCCTTGAATCGAAAAACAATTCCCATTTTTGGTTTTAAGCTCTCTATTCCGTGGTTTTAAGAAGTAGTCTCGACTGGCATTTTCACCAAGACTGCACAACCTCCGCTTTCAATTCATAATCATCTGAATACCCCTTCCCCTTAAGTATTTTTGATATGTTGCAACGGGTAAAATTTGCTGGAAGCGAGGTCTGGACTACACGATTGATGCGGAAGTCCGAATAATTTCGTTGCCAACTTTTTTTCCCAACATTTGGTATATGAACCCGATCGTTGTCATTTTGAAGAGTTTGTTTGTTTGTTTGTTTTTTTATTAGAGTGTTAGCCCCTGCATTCAGACATACAAAGTCGATCACCCAATTGCCAACTTCCTTTATTTCGGATTATCCGAAATTGTCCAGAACTGTGCAACAATCGGCAACAGTTATCGTGTTTCCACCGAGTAAAAAGTGTATTAGGGAAACCCTATCACAGTCCCACAGAATGGTATCCATAACTGCTTTCGCAGATTTGAAGTCATTTGCTTTCTCCGGTGGGGAAGATGACTTGTTTTTCTGTAGCGTTGAACATTAGTTCGATTCAAGATCATATTGGCGAACCTACTTGTATCATCGTTGGCCACAATTGCAAGTGTATACTCACTTGCCTCTTTGTTCGTTCATATCCAGTATTGGCATCCATCTGAAACAAATTGTTTGTAACCCTAGCTATTCGGTGCGAATTCTTCAAACACCCCTTCCTCGAATCCCTAACTTATCAGCCAAATTTCGAACTATACTCCGTCGCTTTAAGACTACTAGCTTTTTACACAAGTACAATTAATAATAAATAATTAATAATAAATCTGACCGGAGGTTTTACCACATTTGAACCGATCTAACCACCACCTGACCTCCTGACGTTGTTCTAACTTTGCAGTTTCCTCGACGATACCAAGATTGAGTTCATACTCTTCGTTTTGTGAGCAAACTAAAAAGAAGATATAAAATTCGCAAAAATTCCATATCAGCTTACCTTTCAGCAGGTCAAAATTAATTAATTATGGAATTCTAGGAATGCGCCAATATACAAAAGTATACGACTTAAGGAACAGCCGATGTATCTGTATGGAAAAGTTCATTAGTGTTTCAGGAATTATAATTTAATTAAGTGTTTAATATCCCCAAAGCGGGCGGTAATAACCAGCTCTGGTGGCCTTCAATGATATAATGAAATAATCGCTGCTAAACGCCGAGTGATATCCATCTTAGATTTCTCTCACCGGTGCAGAAAAGAATAATTGAGCCGCCTACACTACACACGTAGGAAATTCCCTCAGACC
Source organism: Protaphorura quadriocellata (assembly GCA_034698945.1). Taxonomy (NCBI): domain Eukaryota; kingdom Metazoa; phylum Arthropoda; class Collembola; order Poduromorpha; family Onychiuridae; genus Protaphorura; species Protaphorura quadriocellata. The sequence goes on along the minus strand of JAQGCA010000007.1, from coordinate 20,707 downwards.
GAGGAAAAATTTTCAGAGAATTATTGGAACAGTAAAGCGGAACTGTTCATGAGTCAGCTACTCAGGCTTTCTCTATTAAAATATACTCGCTTATTTCCGTACGTATGGCCTCGGACTTCATTGTAGTACCAGTCGATGAATCAATGTGACTCCACTTCTTTAATTGTGGGCTATGCACGTGATGGCACTAATCTTAATTAAATCAAATTCAAATTACTTTTGCATAAAAATGAACCCGTTGTCAACGTAAGATGAATAGTGTGAAAATAATGTCGGATTGATTGCACAATAAATACGGATTAATTCAAACTTGTCCCGTTGCTACACCTTGTTTATAATATAAATGGCCAACTCTTATTTCGGACTGTTGGAAAACAATACTTCAATTGCCCTTGTAAAAGTACTCAAGAATTGTCAGTTCAGACAAAAACTCTCAAACTAGAGAGAAATTGCCACACGCTTTCTCTTTCTGAGTTATTAACACAAATAGAGAAGCATTTTCAGTTTGCATCGAACCGGAAAATATAAAAGTTCGAACTGACAGATGAGATCAAAGTCTGTTGGGAGCATTAGATTCAGCCATTGACTATTTACTCATGAATTTAATAAAATGGTTATAATTCTGTAGAAACTTCTTGCCTGTGTAAGCATGCAAACCTTTTCCTTAGACGTCGCTTCCGCGTAACCTAATATAATCCTTGACAAGTGGTTAGTGTTTAGTGGAAAAGTTGACTGTCTTTCAGATGACATCATATTTGACAGGGTGTCCTGGGAGAAGGTTGGTAGGGTCCCAGGTTTTAAATGATACGCTCAACACTACCATCCATAATCACACTCACTTCGACAACTCTCTGAGATGAGAGAGAGAAAGGGTTATGCATAAAGTTTGGAGAAGTAATTTTGACTGAATATTGTGTTTCTCATTTGAAATCAGATTAAGTTTGATATAAAAAAATAATGGTTGTGAAAGGTTTTGGGAAGTAAAACCGGGGGAGGGGGGGAGAACTGAGGTTAGACAATAAGCGATTATGTAAATTTGTGTGAGTGATGGATAAATTGTTTGGACTCGGAAGAGATGCATTTTGGGGAGAAGACGGCGCGGCGGCGGCGGCGGGTTTGGAGAATGGTAACGCGACGGCGGGTTTATATATTTCCTAACGTTGAGTTGTGAATTGGATTGTGTGACTTTGGGTGGTGTGGTAGTGGTTGGTAGTGGCATTGGTAGTCGGTCGCTCTGAGTGGTAGTGGCAAGTGGATGCCTTCAGAGAGAGATAAACATTTCCACATTCAGAGCATTTCCCCGTATGGCCCTTCCCAGTGTGAGGAAGGAAAGCCAATCGTAGAAAGGGTTTTCGCTCCTCCGCTCTATTTTCTCTGACTGGTGAATGACACAAATTCACGCTGAGAGCTCCGACGGGATCCACGGGCTCTCAGGAACTGTCTATCTTCTTTTTTCTTCATAGTCCTTCCTTTTAGTCTTTCCACCTCTTATGTCACTTTTATATCCTACTACTTCTACGACCTGTACAATACCTCGTTATTACGTACCATCACAGGGCAAGATAATAAAAAGTTCGTCATAGCTAATGTCTGTCCAAAAACAATAGCCACCTCTGACGTCACCGACAAATCGACACTCATAACGTTGCCATGCGAATTTGGAAATAAATTGCAGATAGGGTGTTGTTTTTTACATTTGTTTGGTTGGTGGCCATTCGATGGGTTGGATTGTATATTTTTTGCAACACCCCGAGTTAAACCAATAGAAATGTCAGCGACAACAACTTGTTATTTTTGTGACGTCAGAGGTGCCTATTGTTTTTGGACGGACATTAACATTTTTAACTTGTGAGAGTTGAACTTAACTCCTCGGGCATGAAGTTGGTTTGTTATAACGGGAGAAGAATATATCAGCGGTATGTTATAATGAGGTTTCACTTTACCTCGATATCCTTCGAAACTATAATTCACACATGAGTCCTTTCATACCTACATCCGAATGAGCCAACTCCATTTACTCGGAACAGAGGAGAGAGAAAGGAAGGAAAGTACAACTAATGTCATGTCACCAAATAGCCATAAATGTCTTTGATCATAAAAGCACACCGGAGAAATCCTGATTCATTCCCTCAATTTTCGTGTCAAAAACTAGAGAAATGGAAGGAGAGACGACACAGCTCTAAAATCCCAAGACACGCCTTCCCTCTTTTATTTTCTTATTTACTAGCCGCATAACCCTAGCAGTCGGTGTCTAGAATGCAGAACCCCCCGTGCAACCTTTCTCCGCTCATTACATTACATTACATATATATTATGACACACTTCACGCACGCAGAACCACAACTAGCACAAGTGTAAGGTGGTCTCTACTCATGACGACAGGTTATGCTTTCAGACTCCTTTCTCCCTCATTACTCCACGTGTAATTGAATTTATTCTAATTAAACTCCTTCATTTTACTCAAAAACAATGGTAGACTCCGGAACACTGTTAAAACGAGATCAATTGGTTTAGTCCTGAAATCCGTTGTGAATATTCCTATATATACGAATTCGAATATGAATAAAACGTTCGAGATGTATGCATATAATATGCATCCGTAGAAGGGGAAATGGAAAAGTAGTCAAGTGAGTTGTGAATGCAAACAATGGATGGAAACGCTCCAACCACGCCCATAATCTAATAAGAACAAGTAAAGTCCTTTTTTTCTTCTTTGGGTTATAATACTGGTTGGCGTACACACAGATTTGAAGGAAGTAAAACTGAAGAATATTAGATTCTAGTCGTGCAGGAGCACTAAGAAATAATTGTTCGTTAAGAGAGCTCTTATATACCATGTCTAAACTGCGTTTTTGCATTGTAGGGAAATAATGAAACTTGTACGACTCGAAGAAATAAACCACGTTAAGGTTAGTGACGTGTTGGACATAAGATTGAAGAATTCAATTTGTGCGTTTCATATTGGACGTTTATGAGCCCACGCTTCAGAAAGGTCAAGTTTGAGAATGGACAGTCTCTTGTCTGTCTTGTCATGTACTGTGATTTAAGCTAGCTATCGATTCGACGTCCTTTTCAGTCTACTCTCTAGAGAATCTTTTGATTGTTTTTTCAAGCGTTGCAAAGTGATTAAAGTAAAAGATGGAATAAAGCGGACGAACGTACAGACGGAGAGTTGAGGAGACTTGAAAGAAATGAAATAGTTCAATTGCCAATTTGTAAGATAACAAAGGAAGAAAGAGTCAACTGTGTGAGAAACGAAGCGTAGCGGAGTGAGAGGCAATATCAGAGATAATCGGTCGAATATCCGAAGTCTACCTAACCAACCAATAAATGCGAACAAACGTAGACTGTGCGGTGGTGGTTGTTGCGGCCGTCTAAAGAAATACATACACCAATATGAAGAACAAGGAATGAAATATAAAAAATAAAGAGTGCACTGCTCGAAGTATTCGAAAGTAAGTTTTAGGCAGTAAAGAAATGTGTAATACATAGAGGCAAAGGGAAAAAAGATGAAGGTTTGGAATGAAGTACCAGAACGGAGGAGAGAGATTTGTAAAATGTGTTTGGAAATACAAGATTCTCATGCTCGATATTATTTGGCCTTGAGGGGAAAACAATAGATTCTATCGATGTTTTTGTTAACGATTAGCTCAGTGGGGATCTTTTGTCGGCTCTTCTTCAGCCTTCTTTGTTATTACTCTAATATGAACAGAGATGGGAGAATGATTGTTATTGTCAACATATAAAATCATACCAGATCCATTGAATTTTAACATTGATTAGTTAGCAGTTGTATAGTTTATCATCAGTCAGCCATTTCGTTACCTTCACTTCATAGCCCTTCTTTTCAAAGTCTCAAATTCTAGGTCTCCTCAATTAAAATTTTGTTTGACTGTCTTGTCAGCTATGACACACAACTCCCCATACCATACTACTCATCCGACATGCCCGATTAACTTGCCCTTTTGACCCTTTCTCTGAGCAATTATTCTAACCCACAGTGCGATAGTGAACCTATTTATCTAGACGTGCATATTCTCCATCACGAGATCTCATTCCCCATGTACCCATATGGAAAAAATATGGGATTCATGGATTCATAAGGGGCAAATTAAATCCATAATTGGTCAACTATTAGACCTAAGTGTATAGTATTAATGTGCACCACACCAAAATTTGGGAATGTTCGGTACTGTTTACCTTAAATTACGTACATATACTCTATTAGGTATAAATAAATTACATACATGCATACATGGATAGCGTGAATTATTTGTGCTGTGCTTAACAAGTTGAAGTGAAATTGTATTGATGGATGATTAATGGGGGAGTCAAATGAGATTTGCAAAACTGCTTCTTTGCTGATATTTTGGAAAGATTCATTTGGGTTTGGAGATATGGAAATCACTCTTATACTTGAATCAGACCACACGGAACATCAATGCTAAGTTGCACGGCTTGACACAAAATGTGCTTGCACTTTAGATGCCACTCATCGTGTTTCATGGACAAGAGATGTAGGGAGCAATCTGTGTATGTACGTATGAAAGGATGGATAGGTTTGGATTGAGGAGAATGTTATGGAATCAAGAGAGATTAAAACCAAGTTTGTTTCAAATTAAAGCGAAGGGTAAGAAGTAAGATCAAGGCAAGTGAGTGAGTTCTGGGTATACATACAACATAGCATCAAATGGATTGGGTCTGGGTATACGAAACAAATGGGACTCAGAGAATCCGACTTGGAATTGGCCCGGGTAAGAAGGGTATTACAAATCCAACAGAGTTAAAAGAAAATAGCCGACGATGAAGGAAGGATGGACGGCTTTTGTGTTTCATCTCAATGAATGAAATTAAAATAACTGATAATCATCAAGGAGCTTAATTAGAAAATTTGAAATTACAACTCCGTCTGTCTACCTGAGACCATGAGTACTGTCCACTTCTTCTTTTCCCTATAAGAATTCTTATAACCCTCCCAGTTTTCCCACTCCTTTTTCATGGACAGCCAATAACCCTTTGATTCCTTTCAATATCCCCAAAGAATACGATACGACACAATGTGAATGTGAAACAGCATTAAAAAAAAACCTTCAACTCCACACAATGGAATACAAATCCACTCTCCCACCAGCTATTGAAACAAGAAAAACCAACCACCGCCATTATATTATTATTGAGTCTGACTGCTCCAACGATAATGGTCCACCACTGTGTTTCAATAATACCACTTGTGAAACGAATTGTAACCACTTCATAGGCTCCCAGCGCCACTATGTATGATCTGTCATCGGTATCCATAAAAACTCTTTTTGTATAGTTCTTCCATCATAAGTTCTTTGTCCTTTACCAACAAAAAATCTAAGCTATGGTTTGTTGTCACTGTTAGGATTGAATAACTTAAAGATGAACCATCGATTGTTAGACAGTTCCAATTATTTTTAGACATTGTAGTAGTAGTGACTCATCAGTCAGTCGTAGCATCCAAATGTTATTAACAACGCGTCACACTTCGTTATGGTGAGCGTTTGATCCCTAGAGTAGACGATGTTGGTGGTTGCTCTAAAGAGGTTTTCTTCAGTACGCTTCTTTCTACTATTTGGGGGGCCACCATATCAGGCAAAATCAAAAACCGAACTATTTCTCAATAAAAATACTTATATATTTGACCATGCCTTACCGGGAATATAAATTACTGAGATTACTAGTATATGGTGCAGGCTAGATTACACGTACTCAAACTAATATTATATTATTACGTGGTGTAAACAATTCGTAGAATAATGATCAACCTCAGCGTCTTTGCTTTGCATTTGCCTTTGTTTGCACTTACTGCCGCATTGAATAAAATTTACCTCCCTGGTAGTGGTGCGAGGGTATAACTAGTCGTGGAAATTGGTTCAGTGAAGAGTTTGAGGAAAACCCATCATCATTGTTGAAAAAGACAATAACAATCAAATCAAAACAACCAACAAAAGATGGTGAACAAAGTGTGATGACGTTGACTAAAGATGATTTATTCATTACGGCACCCTTTCTCATCAATTAATTTACTTCCCAGTTTTTCTTCATCTCGTCTCTTCTCTCTCTTCTCATAACCCAGGACCTCATTCGAAAAAGAGACGGCAAAAATGAACTATCAAGGGATCCTTTCTTACTTTTTCAAACGAAAAGAAAAGAAGCGGCTGAAAATACACTAGGAAACCTAAGTATAATAAGTGAACAAACTGACACAAGCATTAGTTGGTGAAAGGAGTATCTGTCTGTGAAGACAATCGTGGAGTAGACGAGACACAATATCATCTTCATGTGTACGCAAACACATCGATATGCCTTCGGGCCACTATTTGCCCATGGAGTCAAAAAAACGCACGAGCAATATGCTTTAATTTACTTTTTCAATTTTATCACAACTCCACTCTTTTTTCTTTTTTCTACTTTTTTTTCGCTCAACTCTATTCTCTTGTTTCTCTGTTTTCTCACCCAGATGAATAAAACATACAAAAAGAGACGGTTCGAACACTCAATACTATCCCCAACACGTTCTTACATTACGTTTTTCACTAAAACTAATTAACTACTATTTATCACCGGTGTCTCGACTGCATTCGCTCACTCAGATCGAACTTCCAAACCCAAGACGAAATTAGGGAAAACTACAACTCAGATGCCTAAAGCAGTGGAAAAGTATTAGTATGTTTTGGATTGTTACCAATGAATACTGCACATGGTTTTTTTATTATTTATTAAAGCCAAAGAAACATATATATATATAACAGTACTTGCCGTTTGCTTGTCTTGCTGTGCTCACGCATTTTTGGAGAAAAGTACTGAACGGATTTTAATGATTCCGGTGTCAATGGATATAGATTAGGAATTCTTCTCGTATTGAGTACAAGGAGTCCCTTCCTTCCCGTGACAGGGGGGAGGTTAGTGACACAATTTCACTGCGAGGAATAATTATTGGTCGGACCGACCTAATTAGGACCAGAGTGTGAAGTGTGTGAAATACAGAGAATTTTTCGGAGAACAAAATGGAACAAGCAAAAAATTCAAAAAATAACATTTCTGATAGGGAGGATGATTGCTCATTTATGCGAAAACTACTGAGCACAATTTGATAAAATTTGAAAATCCTGCACTCTTGGTTTCTCTAGATTCCTGACCTGGTCGTAAGGCCGGGCTAATTGCTAATAAAGTAGTAAAGTGTTGGTGGGGTAGGCTCACTGACAGTTACATTGCTTGTAGTGTATTGATAATGCCGCAATGCATTCGTCAAAATGGGATTAGTTCCGAACTTGAATAGCAGGGTCCTGGGCTTTCTCCGCCGTAAAAATAGAAGATAAGCCATCATTTGGCAAAGAATGTGTGATATGTAAATTCAGTCATCACACAACTCAGGATAGATAATAGTCCAGCGTGTAACCTTCGGTATTGTCTGTTTTATTACGGATGATCCATTGGACGCGTTTTGCGCGGGTGACATTGGAATAATTATTCATGACATGGCGTGACATGGCATGTCATGATTTTTAATCACTCATTTGTGAGAAAACTACTCGTCTCAATTTCATGAAACCATTATTAAAATGTAGATAATTATGCGGGGCTTCATTTCTGACCATAAAATGTACAAAAAAGCGAGAGGCGGGAAATTTGAAAACATTTCTCTATTGCAAGTACGATACAACAAGGGCCGGGCTTCGTCCGGTCTCTGATGTATAGGCATAATTTATTATGTTGTATTAGCCCGGCCATAAGAAAGGGCTAATTGCTTGTTAATATATACAGGGTGTTTCACAACCACATATCTAATCGTCGGAATTGGTTTATTCTTAACGCAATTTAAAATATGACATAACCATTTTGTTCATATTGTGTGATTAATCAGCCATGTCACAATGCGATGTGGCGCGCGCTGTCAACAAAGGTCATATGGGGGCAAATGTAAGATGGAACCTCCCTAAGATAGCCCCAAATTCTCCACAGAGCTTCTCCTTGACGTCCTGAACAGTGTTTAGGTAGGTATCAAATCGATAAATATTCCAGAGCCACTGCTCGATGTCGCCAAAGTTTAACATGGGCACCGTGTCCGAATGACCTCAGATGTTGCACACTGCTTTCTCCTCGGCTTCCTGAACTACTGTAAAATACCGATTACATACCTGGTGTTGAGTAGTGACTCGGGCTCGAATATAAACTGGGTCTCAAGACTGTTTGAAGTAATAGAAACCGGTCTCGAATACAAACCTGGCCCCGAATACACTCCGGGTTCTCGGGCTCAACCGCGTTCTCTATGGTCCACCAGCAATTGTATCCACGCGGTATTTTCAATTTCAACTATTTAATTCCGTCATGTAATTATTAGAAACCGGTCTCGAATACACACCTGGTCCTTAATACAAACCGGGTCTGAAGGAGGCAGGTTTAATGGTTACCCGGGTTTGTGATCGGTGTTTTACGGTAGTCCGCTGGAGGTCGATGTGTTCCTTGCGACGAACTCCTGCGAAGAGCCAAGTCGGCTATCATTTCTAAGGAATTCGAAACATTTCCGTATTCTTCAAACCGACAGAGCAAAATGTCGAAATTGGAAATGTGTTTAGTTTTTGTGGCCTCCCTGTACATGCAAACTGTATAATAAATCACAGGATCCGGATGTCACTAAATAATACTAATGGTCAACCCAAACCGTTACGGTAATTTAAATCTATTGAGTTCGAGTTGGCACGTTATCAGAGAGAAATTACTCTAGGCTCCATGACCCAGATAACAGTGCCAAGGTCTTTGAGAACATTTAGACATACAACGAATATACAGTGATCGACCAGGAATTGTATCACGAAAGGCTTCAGATTTGGTCCGACGTTACAACACTGCGTTGGACTAGCATCACTAAAATTTCACATTGGTCCTCGTTTAATGCCAATGCCAGAGCATTATATTTTAAAATAGAACATCGATCGATGGCAGTAAACAATTCAGAAAAGTTTGAACAGTTTTTGAAGGATTAATTATTCCAACCTCATGACTTTCAGAGAGCAGTCGCGACACAAATACTGATACTATAGAGTAAAAGATAAGAAAGACGAAATTGGAGGGATTGATGATTGGTTTGAAAAAGTGATGTGATAGTGTGAAGCTGTCATGCTGAACTAAAGACATTCTTTGTACGGAAAAGCTTGACAGAGTGAGTGATAGAGACGGAAGAGATATTGAAAATGACAGAGAAACGTCAAAACATAGTCCAATGACGGTGATTTATTCCTTTCTTTTTTACGTAAAGATCACATATGGATAAGAGTGTTGGTTTTGATGAGATGAAGTTGAAGATAGGTCTTTTCTCAATATCGGAGTGTGTGAGTGTGTGTGTGTGGAAAAAGTCATTCCCAAGTGACAAAAGAAAGTTCTCTGAAGACTTTTCCAGAGAGAAAGTCTCATTTCTCTCAACCCAAGATGATCTCCTGAAGAGAAAAAGAACCCAGGTGCAGTTTTTTCTCGTCCATGTTATAGGAAGGAGATCGAGATACCACAAGGTGCCTAGTCCTTTATTCCACACGCTCAATCTTCATATATTATTCATAGCCGGTTATAATTTCAACCATTTGTTTCTTCTTAGGGAAAGGACTTGCACTCCTCTCTTCCACTTTGGGAAAGTGAAGGAACCGAGGGCGCTTTATTGCCATTCTTCTCTCTTTCCTTCACTCTGATGGAGAGTGGATGCACATCTCACATATGCTGGGCTTACGTTATATAATATGATACAGTTTCACTGTCGGGTTTACTTACATATGTGGAATACACAACTCTGGCTCTTCTGGCTTGAGCTCTTTCCACACGAAACACAAGTTATACCATATTATTTCCCCCCAATGACTTGACTCTCATCTCTTTACTCTAGTGTAGTGTTTTATGGGAAAAGCACATAAAATACATATTGTTATGGGTGATAGTGGGATTCTATTCCTTTCTATTTGGAATGAAGAACGGGCGCTATCGATGAAAATAATCGGAAACTTTCCATTTTTGTCAATTCCTTTCACCAACCAGAAGAAACCCTAGCTGACATGAGCCGCCAAACCAAGGTAATTTCATTTTGACTTCACCGGAGGAATACACGGACTGAAAACTCACAGTAGACATCAAATGGTAGTCATCCAGTATTTTTACCAAATATACATATGTGCAGTTAAGCGACACATTATATGAATTTTATCAAATCTGGCTATGTACCCTCACAAAAGGTCGTGTCTTTTTTAGTCTATGGAAATTGGAGCATGGGTATGTGTAGTATTGCATTGAATTGAACGACTATTTGGGTTTCAGCATCGTCAATAAATACATGATGACGATGATGAATTGAATGACTGTTTCCAGTCTGACAGGATTATTCTGATTCTAGTGAGAAAGTAGGGTTTCCAGTTGTACAATGGCTCGGCAATGTAATTTACATTCTAATTGTGTGAAGAGAAGTGAAGAGGAGATGAATTAAAAAGAAGTAGCGGGAAAGAAAGGTGAGAGAGGATGCATGTGAGCGTGAGATTAGGTGAAATGTCCCTATTTGTTTGTTTGGTGGGAGGGGGAATGTTGAAGTCTGAAAGTGCCATCAAGGAATATTCGAAGTTAAATGTGTACTAGTGTGGATAGTCGTAGAGTTGAGGTTGTTGAAATAAGAGTCCTTGGTCGATTTTTGGTTGTCGGCTGGGAGTTGAACACGTAAGTATTCGGATGTTTTGGTCCGTAGTACTGGGTAGTACAAGGACTGGAAGTCAGAAATTCACATTACCATCCATTTGTTTTAGCATCAAAGGCCTAAGGACACGAAAGCGTTTTGAGCTCACGGAAGAGAAAGTGAGAGAAAAGCAAAGAAAACTTAATATTACATGAAGGTTTCTTGAGAGCATAATAGGAACATAACATACATAAGACTTTGATATGTCTGTCGTCGTACTCCTTTTCCCCACATGGATGTAAATCCAAGTGTTGTTTCATGTTATATGTAATATTGTGGAGTGAGTGAGTGAGTGAATGTACGCCTTTGCTCAGGAACGTTTCCTTTCCCTGAGTCCTGAAGAAAGTTGGAAGTGAGTATTTTATTCAAAGTCCTGGAGGCGACAAGGAAGTTTTCCATTGTTCCGTTCCCAAATGGAATAGGCATGGCTGAACTCGAAATGGAGATGAGAAGTCAGTCTAAGAAAATAATATATTCATTTGAGAGAAAAGGAACAAAGTCATTCAATTTTCATAATAAACGACGAGCATAAAATCTCATTAGCGGACAAATTTTTATGGGGAGTAGAGGAGGAGAGAGGCAAGAGAAAGAGATAGAGGGGCGGATCCCTGGAGAAGAAAAGAGTGGCAATTCTCATATTATTCAAATGTGGAATTACACACATCATAGAGGCAATTTGAGGTTGGTTCTGTTAAGCCGTAAGTGAGGAGCGATGAGGCATCTCTACCGTCGTCTATTTTGTATTCAATAGACTTATTTCCATTAAGAGAGGATTTTTTCGTCTCTATGTTATTCCTAATATACATACAGATGGTTAGAAGTAATTGAGTTCCTCGTGTGAAATGAACTTGGTGAACACTTTGAATGCGCAGAGGAGAGAACGGTTCCTATTTCCGTTTATCCTACCAATTTCTTCCTCAAATCTTTTCGCACGTCGTCCTTCTTCAAGAGACTTTTTCTTCTCTTCTTCACATCACTACCACCCGAAAGTAATCATAGACACAGTGGAGTCTTCTTCCCCTGACTTCCACCAACCAAGAGTCAATTTTTCCGCATACTCAACTTTTATAAAGGGATTTGTCATAATGACACATTGGATGGTTTTGGGGGTATCATCAACCCTGATGTTCCACGCATAAAAAGAGAGACACAGATGTTTCGACTCGATTGGATTCTGGTTTTTTCGGGGCTTGTCAGCATACACAAGTGCTAATTTCTTCACTAGGAATAAATTTGAACTGACTGCTCATTTCTAATCTCCGGCAGAGAGGGAAGTGAGCATCGCAAGTCGTGCTCTAACCTCCAAATGGATAATTCACCGTCAGTCTCACCAACTTCCATACTTCCATCCATAACCAAGAAAAAGGGATCTATCTCATATTTTTCAAATGTATCCAACCTGCTTCTCTAGCTTTTACGATTACCGTGTCTCGTAATATTATCAGTATTTTTCAACTCACTTCCCCATCTCAAAATCCAAATCCTGGTCCCCTCTCATCCCTATCCCCTTTTAAAACCTCTTACATTGATTTTCTAATATTATCAATACAAATTTTAACTTTATAAGGAGTTAATGGGCTATCGATAACACGTGAACGTTGTTGAACATATAAAGCTGGGAGCTGAAACGCGGTTTCTGAATACGGAAAATTAATACGAGAAAATGGTCATAATGATCAGGAAGGGTAAAATCGGACCATTCCACAGAAATATAGGTAAGAAACCCGTTGAAAGTGCTCAAAGTTAAGGTTAAGCATGTGATTAGAGGAGGGCGGATGGATATTAGGTGGGAATGAATGGAGGAAATGTTTCTTGGAAGATGATGAGAGAACCGACAAGGAAGAAGGAAAGAAATGAAAGCCAGTGAGCATTAAAATTTAATCTGTAGCTTTTGGCAAATGGCCGCACGCCAACGAGTGTTGGGGCGAATGAGAGTCAGAAAGAACCGATTTTCCATGTTCAAAGTTGTTCGAGGAGGATAGACACATATACACTTACACTTGCTGAGTTACTTCAACGTATTTGGAATCGCATATTAATCAAATAGAATTTGGCATGTGCAATATTGGTCTGCATACAAATATGCTGTCACTACCCCGCATGATTAATGATAGAAGAATATGATTTTATAGAAATTTCTCTTTTTTACCCTCAGAGTTTCTATTGAATCATTGTCGTTTGCGGGACATAAATTAAAATTTGCTTTGTGCCCTGTCTATATGCGATAAACCACTGATACTCTCCGGAGTAAAGAAGAGGCCGAAAAAAATAGGGAGAAAAAAACGTTATACAAAAAAAGACAGTCACAGCACCGGGAGGAGAATGACATCAACTTTTCTATGGAAGATTGATGTGCCGCACATGGCATGTTGGAGAAAATCCTGAAATTCGAACCTACATTGTATTTTAGCCTTCACTAGACCTAATCCACCTCTCCAACTCATGAGCTCAGCCCACATCTCATCTCGTGCTATTTCCCATTCTTTATCTCACTTCTCAATTCCACAGTCGGATGCCGAAACCACGAATACGTCCAAACGCTTTGACATCTTTCACCTTCATTTTCTTCTAACTCTTCTTCATCCATGTCTTAAATTAATTCTGAAAATTCCAATCCTCATAGTTGTCAATTAGTACTAACAAATATCCCGATTCTCTTCCTATGTACACATTTCCGAGGAAATATGTAGTTACTGAGTGATACAGTCTGAGTACAAACTTTAATGGAATCACAATTGAGAGTGACTAATTTGATGTCATTATAGAGCACGGTGCAGTACAACAAAGTTTTTGTTTTAATTTGGGCTTCCACTACCGAACTTCTTTTATCGATCAGTCGATAAAGCATGTATTTATTCAAAAATATTTTAGATATCTGATTAAGTCGTAAATATCTATTGCTGATCATAAAAATTATCAATCCAACTAAACAACAAAGCCTATTGAGTATACAAAATAATACCTGATTTTACACAATCTTTTCGTAGATGAGATGGTATGTCTGTTTGTTTGTTTATTTGTAACGCATTCCTGTCAAAGCCGCTAATCCCAGAAAGATAAATTTGATATGGGCGGATCGGGAATGCTTCTGAGCAGCTCCAGGATTTTTTTTATTTCCTTTTTCAAAATTTTTGATTTAGAAATGATCTTCGCGTTAACTCAGAGAGCATTGGATGATATTTTCAAGTTGGACGACTGGACAGCGATTGCTGACCCTAACAATGCCGTATCTCTTGGTTATGGGTTGGATTTTGTGGATGACAAAAGTGAAAGTTGTAATCTGAGTAGAGATTGGTTGGCAGTGTATTTCATCAATTAGTTATCACAGGTTGCCTCATAAGTTGAGAAAAGGGAAAGTTGTAATTCTGACTGGGGGTTGGATGGTAAGGCGAGAGATGACTCTGGCACACGGTGTTCCATAGAGTAATTGTCACAGGGTGCAACATAAGTTGAGAAATGATTGGAAATGGAAAACCTAGATATACATTTTATTAAGAAGCTTTGGAAACGGCTTTTTTTGACAACGTGGGAGTATGGACCATGTGATATGGTGGAATGTACTCAGAGGTTAGTTATGCTGATGTCCAGGGATAGTCTGGCAACCAAATACAACCTGGGGTAGAGTTGCCCACTACGGTTAAAGTGCATTGAGTGTAGTATGGTGATAATCCCGTAACGGATTCGTCCAGTGCATTTCGAACGCTAATAGCAGGGTTCGGGGCTTGAAATAGACGATAAGCCATAATTTGCCAAGGAATGTGTGATATCAGAATTCCATCGCACAAGTCAGGATTGATAAAATGTCCAGAGTATAACCCGGTGTTTTCTTTCGTAATTACGGATGATCCACCGGAAGCGTTTTGCGCGTAGAAGTTAAAACTGGTTAAAGCCTTTTTAAGGGCTCTGTAGTAGAATTGGACTGGTTATATTGAGTATCATTCATATACATAGACAAGACACATCCGTAAATACACCATTCGACGACGCAATATAGTAAAATAATTTAGACTTGACCAAATCCTTAAACCTAAGCCGCTTTTCGTTTTTCCACGAAATTTTTGATGGAGTCAATAATGACTCGAGTGACATCGTTTTTACTTCCCAAAATCTTGCTAAGGTTTTCCATACATTGCCTAAAATCACCTCAGTACTCAAATGAGCACTGAGGGAAATAGCCAAGTTAAAAGTATGAGATGATAAGACTACATTGTAACCCTGGCCCAGTGGAGAAGTCTACATTTTTGGGATTCGACAAATCAAAATCTAAATTGTATAATTCACGGAAAAAAAGAAGTGGCAGCAGACTTCCTTTTCCGAATTTCAGCCAAGAAGTAACTCTAATTTTCAAGTTCGAAACAGATAATGGTGAGACCGACCCTGTAATCCTGAATGAGGATTAGTGTCAGTATTTAATACTTAGTATTCTTCTAGTTGAATAAATGGCACTGTTCGTGTGTTTCTCTTTTAGTGTGATAAACCCGTAGCATTCAACACCCCGAATTATGAAATTGATCAAAATCCGACAACAAAAATTTTAAAAAGTCTATTCACCACTGATGGGGCCTCATTTTTAATCCCTTGTTAGTGAGAAAACTGCCTGGCAGAATTTGATGAAAACAATGTGCTAAATGTAGATAATTCGTGGAGGCTTCATTTTTGACCATAAAAAGTGCAAAAAGGCCCCTTCCCTTGATGGTGTAATTTTTGATTATTTTAGGATAACCTCATTGAAAATGGCAGTGGCAATTGAATATCAATTCAGTCCAAAGGGGCGGGAGGAGGGAAATTTGAAAAACCTTCTCTCTTTAAAGTATTACAGGGAGCCGGGCGAAGCCCGGTAAATCTTGTATTTGATTCCTTACTGACCCGGCCTGTAAGGCCGGCCTCACTGCTAGTCCTTCTCTCTTTAAAGTATTACAGGGAGCCGGGTGAAGCCCGGTAAATCTTGTATTTGATTCCTTACTGACCCGGCCTGTAAGGCCGGCCTCACTGCTAGTCCAATGTATTCTACTAGATTTCAGTAGGTGTAACGAGGTTCTTAGCAATTACTACTCAAATGGATACAGCATTTTATTAATATTCACAAATCGGTGGTGTATACTTCAGCAAAGCGCAGTTTCAAAGTCACGGACATCTACAAATACTTCAGCTCGAATTCTTACACGAAAGCTTCACTGGTTAATGTATATTGAATTAATTACAAAATGTTTAGGTTGTGAAATGTATGAGCATAAAATTGTGACTGGTTGTGAAGGGTGTAGAAAGGAGCGGAAGTGGTATGGCTGTGGTAAATTCCAATTGTTCGCCTAAGAAAAGAAATAGGAAGGAATAAAAGCATTAGTGACTCGGTCCGTATTGGAATGATGAAAAGAGACAGGAGAGTGATTATTGATTAAGTATTCGTTGCGTGTTTTCTCAAGGTAGCGTTTTGTTGAGAAACGAAGACGGAAGGAAAGTTAGAGAGAGACTCCAGAGAAAATATATTGGCTCGATGAGAACGACAATGGCTTTCTTTTGTGTGACAACTAAGCATGCAAAATATTGTGAGGCTTTTTGTATCGAAAGAGATTCTTCTCCCTCGTATAATAGAAAAGGAGAATGGGAACTTTATGCATTTATTATTTTGCGGATTTTGCCGTTTTTAATAGGTTCACCATCACCAAGGAGTCTGCCGAATAAAGAACGATCCATTTCTGGCATTAATCATTCTTTGACAGGGACTCTTCTAGAATCGCATCCATCAACCGTGGTTCTCTGCCTCCGGCTCTCGTCCCTGGCTCCTTCCTCATACTTATCTCAATACCAAAAAAAGAAATACTCCCGAACCGGGTAGCTCATCTTGATTTGACTCGTTTCACTTCTTCTTTTTGCCTAATTCCATCCCTTCTACAAATCGATTCACAATATGACGCAGCAAACTCACAGTGATATCATTATTCACATAACATCATTTCAACTTGATTCCATTTTATTTCAATTTATCATACAGGTTCTCTTTTCTTTCTGCCTTTCACTCCCTTATACACACTCCACTGACGGCGCAAATTTTACAAGCACCCTGTCCCTACTTTCAATATCTAGTATGTTCCAGTCGTGCCTTCCCCTTGATTACTTTAAGACTGTGTTCCCCATTAATTGATCGTACAGCACGAATTTCTACTCTGTAACTGGCAACTGGACCGTCAAAGTCCTCTCAACCCACATATTCTAACATACAACCCCATCAAATGTACATTTCAGTCCCCGATACCTGCTTGAAATAGAGCACTAACTTAAATTGACTTACATCAAAATTATCCAAGGAAGTGTAAATTAAGAAGATTTGATTTGTATATTATTGTTGTATACATATATGACTCATATGCAGGATGCCCACCAGAAAGCGTATAATCGTCAAGGTTCATAATATTACAGCTTTTTGTCAACAATGTAAAGATTTTTGTTATAAATTCATTTACCGAAGACTTACTTTCACCTTTCTTTTGGGCTTTATTTCTTGCCCTCGCTATAAAGACAGGAACACACGTAGGACAGGCCCAGCTTCTTCTCTTAAGGATTTCTGCGTAAGACTTTTGGTTCATGAACAATGAACATTTAAATATATGAAAATAGTTCAGACATTACACGCATTGTAACATGCCTTTATCTTCACAGTCCTGTTCAAAATATTCATAAATGGCATCCTCAAAATATATCCAATATTGGACATTCAAGTGAATAGTGGTAAGAGATTCAGCCACAATTACCTTTCCACACAAGTTACAAGGGGTTACCATTTTTCCAATGCATCTGCACTATCGTCAAACTCGGCAAATAATTTGTTCTTAACATCATATTTCTTACCTAATATTAACACATTGTTCACTGAGGCTATTTGCTGCAGTATGCATGATGTACTTGTATACTTTTTTCTTCGTAGTCACATTCAAAATCAGATGAGTCGTTTGAATCCGATAAGTCCAACATGTTCAAATGACTTGCTTGTTTTCTCAGTTGTGTTTGGATTTGTATGATATGTCCAGGTAGAAACTTGATGGAACCAGACCTGCATATAATTAGTCTCTCTTTTTGAACTCAACGATTTAGCACACAATATTTAACAAAACTTACAATTACACAATTTTAGTAAAAACTTCAAAAATCTCAAACTTATTTACAAATTATTAATTTTTTCTTAATCAGGATAATTTTCTGAATACAGTGATATGATTCTTTTAACTAATCGCACTCAATACCTTAGATTTATAACAATTTATTACAATTTATTACCTATTTTAAGCGACTGTCCTCTGTCCCTGTCTTTATACGCATATTCAGACTGACAGGTAATGTCAATTAAATAACTGTAGCCATGGGCCATGGCAACTGACTGTTTTATTTTTGATTATTTTGAAATCCTGCCCAATTCAAGAATGGTCCTCTTGTTTACAACAGTTTATTCTGAGAAGATTGACCAAATAACAAAACCCTTTATCTATCCATCTAATCGTGGCTATTAAACACTTATCTTCGGACGTCTCACTTAAGGTGAAGCAAGTGATTTTCCCATTATGATGCTGAGAGAACTACGGCTAGCTGACTAGACAGATAGACTTAGCTAGCTGGAGCATGCAATTATGAAAGGAAACAAACTTCGATAATTCAAGAAATGTGTACTCTTGAGGATGGTATGCATTTTTTAAAAACACTGTTTAACCCTTGCGAAATACAAGGCTTGTGAACTAGCCTTATTTTAATGGAATTTTAACAAAACTGCGAATTGTTTACCTTCATAAAGTATCTGTGTCCAAGAATTGACAGCCGCTTTCTCCAGAACTTATCTCCAGCGTTCTAATTCATAACGGGAATGCCTATCAATGTATTGACTGGACAACGAATGTCAACAAAGTTTGAAAAGGAGGTTCAAACATTTACAGGACGAATAAAATTTGTACGTATGTTTGGACGAAGGTCATGGTACAGAATTGGTTGAAACCATAGAGTTCGTAATAATAATAATAATGGTCTTATATACTCCAGGGCAATTTAACTTTGTTTGTTGTTTATTTCGCCCTGCTCAATCGGGTGGGGACATTTGGTCATTTTGGCATGGGTCGCTCGCGTGGATTCTACGGGACGGTTGTTTACAATTTCTCAAAATGTCCAATGTGCAAGATATGGGCACCGATATCGTGATGTCCCGACAACCAAAAGTTCCCGTCCCATCTCTTGCACACTGGAAATTTTCAGAAATCGTAAACAACCGTCCCGTAGAATCCACGCGAGCGACCCATGCCAAAATGACCAAATGTCCCCACCCTATTGAGCAGAGCGAAATAAACAACAAACAAAGTAAAATTGCCCTGATATACTCTAAGGTTGAAACACCCTTGGATTTCTGATTTCTGCCATTCCTATGGCATTCTGAATGTTTGGAAACTAAAGTCCTCACTACACCTTAATGAAACGTCAAATGGTTGCACTATTGAAAATGACGTAATTTTAAATTATTCCAATTTGATGTTGTCTGATCAGTGGTCTCTTGGCTTCTATTTTTAGCAGCAAGCTATTTTGCGTAATACTGAGCGTATAATTTCTTCCCACGCAAACCTCCGCTTTTGCATTTTACATTTTACGGGAAGTTTTCTCTTCAGGTTGCGATAAGTTCCTAATAT
Source organism: Protaphorura quadriocellata (assembly GCA_034698945.1). NCBI lineage: Eukaryota > Metazoa > Arthropoda > Collembola > Poduromorpha > Onychiuridae > Protaphorura > Protaphorura quadriocellata. Next base: position 1,327 of record JAQGCA010000007.1, on the reverse strand, counting down.
TAACATTCAATCTCATGACGTAAGAAGACGCTGCCGTGAGCATAAAGTTGCTATTCTCATCCATTAGAAAAGAGAGGGAGGGCTGTTTGTTTTGTAAATAACTTTGTAAATATCTTGCAACAGTGTATCACAGATTGACACCAAGATTTTATTCGTTCATTTATTTATTTATTCAGTGACAACATGCCAGGTAATTTCACCATACGACCATACCCTTTAGGTAAGACAATAGTCCCTAGACAAAGGCGATACCAAAATTGGTGCTCGGAGCATCACTCTGAAGAAACAAACGAAATGTCAGGCTGCTGTTAAATCGCCCAAACCTCAGATCGCAAATACAATGCGTAATATTCTCTAGCGTTGTTATGGGCTGTGGGGTTGAAGGTTTTGGGGACTTAAACTGTGCTAAATTCCATCGGTGTTCATTTGTGTGGAGGCCATGGCCTTACCTAGTAACGGAATGGTCAAATTATCTCGGAAGAAAAAATCAGTTTTATATCCAGGTATGTTGAATCCAACGGTTTTATGAGCTAGTAAAGAAACAAACCAACAAAGGCTTTACAATTTGAGAGAAATAAATGTACGAATGATAAAAGTGAAGGAAATGAATTATTGGCGATGCGTGAATGGAAAAAATTATTCATTTGTTACATCCAAATTAAAAATTTACTGAGACAGCGTAAGGTATAAAAAGAGTGCACGTGTCCACAAACTTTCACTCTGGTTAGGATTGACGAGAGAGTGATGGAGCGGAATTTCTTGGATCAATCTCTTTTCGTTTCTGGATAAATAAGATATTTTATTCAATGCAGGTCTTATGCCCTGTTTTCTATGGAAGTCAAACGAAGTATTTCTCGGAGCCAGAAACAGGATATGAAAAGGAGTACGGAGCCGAGAAATCCCAGATCCGGTATTCCCTCTAAACAAATCTTTCGGTGTGTCGATCGGATTTTTGAGAGTGAAAAGGCGACGTGAAACGATAATATAACATGGCACGGAAATGATGAGGGAGCAAAGGACCAGCATCACAACCTCAGATTCATCCATCTGTTCTTCAATACCAATTCTTGACATTAATGCATATGACATATGGAATTACCTCTTTTCCATTTCACTGTTATCGGAAAGTCCCGTTTTTAAAAAGACGGAGGAACGAGTGAACTCTAACTTGATAGTCCCATAAAAGCTATCTTCCGTGAGTCAGAATCCATCTGTGCTATATTGATAAAATTTGAAAAATGGTTATTTACACTGGAGCTACTGCGTCAATGGCACTCGGAGAAAATCATAATTTCCATTTCCTGTGTAAATATGCACGAGCTCTTTT